>JAYMTG010000275.1:0-13898 GCA_036897565.1 Pelargonium exstipulatum | reverse complement strand
AAGCAAAATAAAAATGTAGGTACTAAGTCTGGTGAAATTAAAGTTTAGGTACTAAATTTGGTATTCTACCAAAATTTGGGTACTAGATATACCATTAACCCAATATTTTAAAAATTGTTTCATATTCCAAGTTTATCAAAATTCCTCTTTTTTGATATCATGCTGGAAAGATACATATCAGTTTTGAGTGTTTTAGTAACCAAGCTTGGCATTAGAAGGATTCACAAGATGCCCACCAACTGTTTGTGAAAATGCTCCAATGAAAGTTCATGTGAACAAAATGTGGGGCTTTCATGTCTTGTTACTTTCTTGCATTGAGCTTAGATCAAGAAGAGTTCTAGTATTTTCTGGCATGTGGATTCTTTGGTTGATCTCCACCATTACATTCTTTTCTTTCTTGCTACTCCTATTTTCCATTGCTGTCTGTTGCTTAAGGCTGTTGTGATTTATGAAAGATATGAGATGCTCATATCATGGTAGTGGAGAATGGAGATGGTTTCTTTTGAAAAATGTAGAGTATCTTTCATTCATAAGGGAACAATGCAGTGTAGAAGACTCAGTATATAGATACTTGCAACAGGTGGAAAAGCAAAGAACTATAGGAAACAGAATGTTTCTTTTCTTTGCTATGTGGAAGGAGCAAGGCATAGTTAATTGCATATATGGGAACTTAAGATTTTGTCACTATTAGGGCATTTATGAGCCTACAGTTTTTTTACATTCCCATCATTCATTATCATCTATTTCTAGCCTTTCAACACTAGATTTTGTTTTCCATTATTTGATCATTTCTGTGATATCACCACCAAGAATCCATGGATGCCTTGGTGAGCCCAATCATGGAAGTTGCCAAATGGATGCGGAGTTCAACTGCTAACCATTTTTCCTACTTTTTCAATCTAGAACACAATCTGCAGTCCCTGAAAACCGAAATGGAGCAACTGAAGGAAACAAGAGATGATGTGCTGGGAAGGGTTGAATATGATGAGGGGCAGCAAATGAAGCGTAGAAGCGAAGTGGAAGGATGGTTCAATCGAGTCCAACGCATGGAGGAGAAAGTGAAGGAGACTCTAGAACGAGGCAACAATCAGGCGCATTGTTTTGGAGTGAGTTGGCTCCCCAAGAATTGCTTCACTAGATACAAACTTGGAAAGAAAGTAAGCCAGCTACTGGATGATGTGAGTAAGCTGAAAACTGAAGGCAGTTTTGGTGAAGTGTCCTACAAGTTGCCTCCTGCCCAATTCCACGAGAGGCCTATGGAGAAGACTGTGGGCTTAGACTCCACGCTCGAGAAGGTTCTGAGCTACGTTCGAGATGAATATGTTGGGATTATCGGGTTATATGGAATGCCAGGCGTTGGAAAGACTACCCTCTTGAACAAAATTAACAACGCATGTTCCTCTCTTCTCTGCCCCACCAGCAATGGAAAAGGATTTGATATGGTGATTTGGGCTGTGGTGTCCAGCTCCAAACAAGCTGGAAGCATTGAAAAGGTTCAAGAAGTCATAAGGAATAAGTTTATGATCCCAGATAACATATGGAAAGATAGAAGCCAAAGTGAGAAAGTTGCTGAACTATTCAATGTCTTGAAAGAGAAAAGGTTTCTGCTCTTGTTAGACGATTTATGGGAGCGATTCGACCTCTTCAGAGCAGGGATTCCAGATCCAGCAAATGGATCCAAAGTTATATTTACAACTAGGTCAGAGGAAGTCTGTGTCCAGATGCAAGCTCACAAGAAGATAAAGATAGAGTGTTTGCCAGCTAAAGAAGCCTTGGAATTGTTCAGGATGAATGTTGGTGAAGACACTTTAAATTGTCATCCACAAATCCCCAAGTTGGCCCAAGTTATAGCCAATAAGTGTCATGGTTTGCCACTTGCTCTGGTCACTGCTGGGCGTGCCATGGCTAGCAGGACGAACTATCGAGATTGGAAGCATGCCATAGATACATTGAAGAAAGATCTGCCAAAGTTGTCAGGTATGGTGGATGATGTCTTTCCTGTTCTCAAGTTAAGTTATGATAGCTTGCCAAATGACACCCTCAAATCCTGTTTCCTGTATTTCTCCATTTTCCCCGAGGATCATATTATCAGTATCGATGATCTTATTGACCTCTGGATTGGGGAGGGGTTTGTGGTTGAATCCAGAGAGACACATGAAGCTCGTAACCATGGACATCATCTGATTGAAAGTTTGAAGCTGGCGAGTTTGTTGCAAACTGATGAACTTGAAATGAGTGTTACAATGCATGATTTGATCCGTGAAATGGCCTTGTGGATAGCTTGTGATGATGGCAAGACAAGGAAGATCTTGGTGCAAGAAGGAGAAGCTGCTGCAGCTAGTTCAAATGAAGTTCTTGGCTCTGTGGAAAGGATGTCACTGTGGGGACAAAGCATTGAAGATGTCACTAAAATAACATCTTGTCCCAATCTCCTAACTTTGATAGTTAGGGATGTCAATTTCCATGGCAATTGTTTCATATTACCAAATGATTTTTTCTTGTCGTTAAAAGTTCTAGACTTGTCTCATAACTCTTCGTTGGAACTTCTCGAGGGAATTGGTGAGCTGATTAACTTGCGTTACCTCAACCTATCCGGGACAGCATTAAAAGAACTGCCAGTTGAGCTCAAGAAACTGAAGAAGCTGATGGTTTTGATTTTAAATGATATGGCAAATCTCAAACAAATTGCTAAGGAGCTGGTGTCAAGTCTTCCCTCACTGCAAATGTTCAGTAAGCTAGAATCTCCATTTCTTCATCTTCATTCGTACGAGGAACTATGCAATGGTGAAATAGCATTACTGGAGGCAATGGAACATTTGAAGCATGTCAGTGACATATGTCTCACCTTATGTAATAAACGCTCTGCTGATTACTTATTCGACTCTCAAAAGTTAAACCGTTACACAAGAGCGCTATCACTTGTGACTTGCTCGGGTTTGACCTCAATCAGAGGATCAGGAACATCTCTGCAGTATTTGGAGAGTCTGTCTATACATTACTGCAGATCATTGGTGCAAGGATTTGTGCTGGAAGTGAGCAATGATTACTTCCACAACCTCACTGATTTATGCATTCATCATTGTCCGAACATGAAACAAGTTGTGAGTGGTCATTTAGGAGACGGGGAAGATGAAGATTGCTCGAGCATATTCTCTAGTCTGAAAAGGCTTCGTTTGTCGAATCTACCAATGCTTAAGACCATCTATCCACGAGCATTGCGCTTTCCTTCTTTGATAAGCGTTGAGGTTTACGAGTGCCACCGTCTTAGACAGCTCCCATTTGATTCCAGCAGTGCAAAGAACAGCTTGAAGAAAATAACAGGAGAGCAGAGTTGGTGGGATGGGTTGAGGTGGGAAGACGAAGGCACTAAGCGCGTTTTCAGTTCTAAATTTCATCCAGATTTGGAACTCAATTGGTGAAAACCATCGGTGACTGTGAGTGTGTGATTAATTTGAATTTATTTTGCATACAAGAATACATGTACATGACATGTCATGATCATACATGAAGAATCAAGAGATTTAAATACAAACTTAACACTTGAATCCTTTTTTGCAGGCAAAGATGCCAAGAAGATGCACTCTCTCAGAGTACTTTGAGAAGCTGCTTTGTTTTCATTTCTCTACAAGACACAGGAACCATAGCATTGTCACAATACAAATAATCTCAGAGAAAAATAAAGTATATGTTAGTAGTAAAGTGTAATATTTTCAAATCCTACTACTTGGATTAGCCATGGGCTTGTTGGTGCAACCGCTGTACATGGTGCTGTCATCATCTGTCATTCCTAGACTGGTCTTCATCGCTTCTGCTGCTTCACTCGCCACGTTCTTCACTTGCTCACCAGCCTGCACGCACGCAACAGGTCGTATATTTCATTAAATTGTTGTTCTATAGTTAGTACTTGTCTATGAACATGAATATTGTTCACCAAAATAAAGTTTCAAGGATGTTCTTGATCATCTAATTAGCTTGTGATTCGCGTGGAAAAGTACATTCATGTCGGGTTTTTATAGTGTTTGCTGATTACCTGAGAGAGGAAGCTGGTGGTTTGGGTTTTAAGGTCCGAGTTTTGGACTGATTGATCATCTTCATTTTGGGGCTGGTTCTTCATCCCTTCCTTCTTCATCTGTATCTCATCTTTCCTCATCTGTAACACAGTTAAAACCAGATCAATGTACATACATTAGCATATTGAAATTGTTTTGTTTTAAGAAAATGCATGGATGTGCAGATGAGAAATGAATGAGTGTACCTGAGCTTGTCCTGCCATGTTTGGATTGAATCAGAAAACAAATGACAAATGATGATAGTTATGTGGTGATTAATATTAAGACAAACATGTAATTTTGTGCAGAGAATGTTTCAAAACATGTTGGAAGAGAACCCATCTGCATTGGCTCCGGAACAGCTTGATCTTGATGAGCTATTTATGCATCATCCCAAGTTCTCACTCACTTTCCTGTAAAATAGCACTTCATGTCATTTTAATTATACACCATGATGATCTCCTTATTAAGGATATAAATTAGGTCACACCATAAAATCCTTAAAACAATAACCATGTTGATAATAATTAATGTAATCTTCTGAATTATTACAAAAACAAGATAGGTATGCTATTATCCAACAAAAAATAGGTAAAATCCTCAATTTGGTGCTTGAATTTTTTTGTTTCTTCCCGATTTAGTCTATGAATTTTTTTAACCTAAAATAATTTCTGAATTTTCGAGTTTTGATCCAGCTTAGTACTTGAATTTTTTTTTTTACTTAAAATAGTCACTGAACTTTTAAATATCGACCAATTTAATTGAAACAAGAGAGTTCAGAAATTATTTTGGGTCAAAATATAAAACTTTGTTGACTATTATGAGTTTTAAAAAGTTCATCGACTAAATTGGGTCGAGACATAAAAGCTCAATAAAGATTTTATCTTATCGATTTTTTTATTTAAAATTTAAAAGTTGATGGGATCGCTTAGGCCTAACCTAATATCACGTTTGGGCCGCACGAGCCCAGGTTTGAAAACATCTTGCATGTCTAAAATACCCCTACTGTTTTCTGGAAATCACACTCGTGCCACTGTTGCGAATAACCCCACTACGACTCTCTCGTGGGTCGTTTCGAGCTCGTCTTCCTTCCATTGATAGCCGCAGGAGCTTCTTCAACAATCATCACCACCTACACTCGCCGTCGTTGCATCAACCTCCCATAACTCGGAAAGGTAAGGTCTTTCAGAAATTACCTGTTTCTGTCTCTACTACTATTTCCTCTAGAAATTACTTGTATCTGTCGTTATATGCCACTGTTTTTCCTCGATCCTCTCCGTTTTGTTCCTGCTCGGTTAGTGAATTTGCTGCTATGTTCGATCATGGCCAGAATTTCTGATAAATTTGATTTTAGGTGTTTTGTTTTTTATTTTGAGCATTTACACTCCGGGAGCAATATATTCTCTACGCCTTTAGCTAGGGTTTTTCAGGATCTATCTGGGAAAGCTTTGAAAATTTATGCTTTGTCTATTTGTTGTGTGAATGTACTATCTTCATTATCATTTAAGTCGTGGGTTTTCTTTTATGATGCATATATATTGGAAGTTATGATTTTTTTCTTTGGTTTGAGTTTTTGACCTAATCTGCATACCCATGTTAAAAAAATGCCCCTTTGTTTGATAAATGGAAGGAAAAAAATGGCAGAAGGTGCAAGGAAATGGCAGAACCTTCCCATACCATACTATGTATTTTCTTACATGTGTGTGTATTGTTTATTAGTAGTTTCAAAAGCATAAGCATTAAGCAATGGTGTCATGAAATATTTTTTTGGATTGTAGCTCTTCCAGATTAGATCATAATGATTCATATGATTGTACAATTCCCCCCTATGAATTTGCACATCTCTCACAGCTTTTACCTTGTCTACTGATTTGTGCAGATAATTGTTATTGTGCACTGCTCTGACATATCATAGTTGCAAGTTTGAAGAAGAGATTACTAATATAATGGCAAGATCAATAGCAAATATACTTTTGAAGGGGGTTTCAGGTTTGCCAACTGCCCATTCGAGTAGAATGGTAAGTACCAAGACCTTAGTTTAGTCTTTTGTAAAGTAGTTCTACAATGAAACTACCCATCTAGAATGATTTTTCTTTTGTCTCCAATGTGTGTGCCTTGAACCTGAACCCTTGTGTTAATTTTGTGACGTGGGAGCTGGAGGGAGTGAATTCCCATGCAGGTTAACAATTGTATAGTAGTAACTGCCAAAGTTTACTTTAATAAAAAAGTAGGAGCTAAAAAAGAATGAGTGCCTAATTGTTTTATTGAGATTTTAGCTGAACAGTGTATGTCAGATATGGAACACTGCATTGTGCTGGTACTGAGGGATATCCATTAATTTTTATAAGTTGTATGCATGTCAGATATGTTGGGAATTTCTCATTAGGCATGGGGCATCATCCTAATTTTCTTTTGATCAGAAAATATTATTTTAAGCCAGAAATATGATTTATGCTTAAAAGGTGTTGAAAATGCATCTCCACACATGCAGTTTAAGATAACTAGAAAACTGGACGAGTGTAGAGCAAGTCTTTGAACCTTTGAGTTTTGAGTAATGACCCCTTTCGAGCATGCCTTAAAAGTTTCAAAAGGTGTCAGATCAGCTAGGTCCTCAATCATATATGAAGTTAAATAGTCTAGTCACATCCATCAATATTACGTTCCAAATTTATTAATATTCTGTTACAGTGTTCTTAGATTACAACTATAACGTTATTATGTCACTTTTTTTGTTAATAGGTATCTGGATCCTTCTACCACAATGGAATGAGGTACTCAACTAGTGTGCCAAATGATCCTGACACACATGAAGATTTTAGGCCCACTAGCAAGGTTGAGAATTCTAGCATTTCTTTGAAGGATGTTGTTGAGCAGGTAGGAAATGTGGACTCCTGAGTCGTCATATTCAAAAACATAATCTGTTCTAAACTTGCTATCCCTCTTAAGACATGTGCACTAAATTTAGCTTCATATTTTTGTTCTGATGTAGGATGTAAAGGAAAATCCTGTGATGCTTTACATGAAAGGAGTGCCTGATTTCCCCCAGTGTGGATTCAGCTCCCTGGCAGTTAGAGTTTTGAAACTGTACAGTAAGTGTTAAATGTTTTACTTATATGATTTAAATTTTAATCATTACATATTAAGTGCATCATACCAATATACCTTCACACATCAAACACAATCAACTGTGGATCAATTTTTAGGTTTCTAACATTGACATATTTGCCTCTGGTATATGTCTTCATTGCATCATAATTGTTAACTTCTGGTATTGATGTAGCTGGTTATGGCTCTTGCAGATGTTCCTTTGAGTGCTAGAAACATTTTGGAAAATCCTGAACTGAAAAATGCTGTAAAGGCCTACAGGTAAGCTAATTTGTAGACTGTTTTAAATTATCATCTCTATTGATAAAATAAATAATAGTCAAAATTTTCTACTTCAAATTTTGTCCCTTTTGATGGCTTAGATACTCTAGGATTTGCCTTGCAGTAGAAACGGAATGCAGTTGCCCACAGATACCATTATCTATGAGGATTGAGGATTAACGTGTAAAAAGCCATCTGTGGAGTTTGTTGAAATTTCATTGGTTGTGTTCCTTACATTATCAAGTTGATGATTGAACACACAATTAAACCATATGCTTTTACAACTAATGGCAGAGTCTGTTCCTTTTATTCTAACTTCTATGATCAAGTTTCATTGCTCCTTAGTTGAAATGTTTGCTATGAGAAATATCTTAATCAATTTTGTCAAGATGCCACCTGTGTCAGACAAATGGTCTTGCCTCTATTTACGTCAATCAGTGATCCTGTTCCTTTTGTAAACTGTGTCCTTGAAATCATCTTTTAAGTTGCTAAATATCTTGACTACATGTTGATCTAATTATTCATGCATTGGTTAATTATATTAATTAGTACCTACTAGGGCAGTTAAGTGGCTATGTGAATTGTGACTTGCACAAACTTCGGTGCAACTGTTGTGTGCTCATACAATCATACATGTTGAGTATCATTTATTAGAAATTCATATCAGTGGTGTGCTTGTTTCTTAAGTTACATTTTGTTCGTTGTGCAGCCACTGGCCCACATTTCCACAGATATTTATTAAGGGGGAGTTCATCGGAGGTTCTGATATAATTCTCAACATGCACCAGGTTAATTCTCGTACTAGAATCAAAATTGCACCTTCAGTTTGTTATGCGTTGTTGTAACACTATTCATCCTTCTGTGTAGAATGGTGAACTGAAGGATAAGCTCAATGACATTACGGCCCAGGAGAAGAAGGAATAAGCTTTTGTTGCAGAATTTGAATGGAAGTTAAATAGATTTGTTTTAGAACATTTTTTAATGTTACTTTTCTTGTGCTAAAATGAACAGAATGAGTGCTCATTCTATATCAGAACTCGGCAAAATAAGCTCAGATTATTGGCTATTTTATATCTTTGTACCCTAATTCCACCTTTTATTTATAATATTTGGGGGTTGAGGCATTCTGGTATTCAATTTCTGCTTACACAGTTACACTGCAGTAAAAGGCTATCATGTATCATTCTTACTAAGGGGATATAAAGTGTCATTGGATAGTTAAATGTAGAGACCAACTGATTTTTTAGATCAAAATCGAACTTTCTACAAAAAAAAAACACACATTAGGTGAAGATGAACCTGCCCGTTTTTTAGATCAAAATCGAACTTACTACAAAGAACGCACGTTAGGTGAAAACCTTGTGGATCCAAAATGCAGGCAGTGTCAGCTTTTAGTACCAGTGAGGTCTGTAAGCAATTACAAAGCCATGCAATATAAGAAAAATAATAGTCACTCATTTAATGAAAACACTCTTTACAAAAAAGCAGGCAAAAAGAATCAATACATGCACCAAGCTAATCAAAATGCCAGAGCCTGCATTGAACAGAACTACATCATTGTTTCCCTATTTTGACAAAACTTGACAAAGTGCCGGTAGGCATCACTACTCATTTCTTGGTTCCGACAGAGCATAGATATCGAAGCATGTACTCATTTGATGAACACGTGTCCGCTAAATCTTGATGTATCCTTGTCATCGCCTTCTGTAAGGACTTAAGAGCAGGAAGTAAATTTCTGGAATTCTGCTGGATTGTTGGACCATGAGCTTTGCAGAGTTCCTACCACAGTAATCAAAACTTATAAATGAGATCCTTACATACAGAATGGATGTATGTTTGAGCATGACTAAAGGAGTAGAGTTCAAAGGTGAGTTATGAAGGAAAAACCTGACACCATCGGAGTACATATTCCAAATGAGGGCAGGTGTCTAGAAGATCAGCAAATGCCTCAATTAATCTCTGCAGGTATCTAAGAGGGATTGCTGAAGCAGCCGCTGGTATATCAACCGGACTGACAGCAAAAATACTCTTTTTAATTAGACTATCTTCATTTAAACGAAGACTGAGGATTAATGCTCTGTTTGGTTGATCTGCATTCAGTGCTTCATCCACTGCCTGTACAACAATAAGACAATAGTCAATCAAGGGCATGGTAAAGGGATAAATAAATAGAACAGAATTCCACTGTTCGGGAGAGCCATACCTCTGGTGTAACATCTATATCAAGATCAGTCGGATCGAAGATAAAGGATTCATCAATTGAGTAAACTAGCACTCCTTCAGTTGTTGCCGCTGTAAAGCTTCTACCAGTGGGAGCAATTCTAAGAGATTTTGTTCGAATAATAGGCCTTCCATTGTTGGGCATGGATCCAGGTAGATCATAACCTATCTTTCCTCGGGTTTGTTTATCAACACCTTCTTCAGTATCACTGTCGTCGTCATCAATTAAATCAAGTGGACCAGCGTCTGTCATATTCTTTGAGTTCAAAAAGTCAAGAACTCCATCTAGAGAGAGATTGTGGGTTATTTGAAACCGACGGAGCAAAACCTGCACATGTAAGACCAAACAGATAAATGAATCTGTTGTAGCAAAACATTCTCAACAGAAATGAACAGAAAATATGCACCTACACGAGTAAAATAGATTTAAAAAACAAAATCACACCTAGTAAAGCAGACATTTATTGGACACAAGAGACCAACAAGACAAATTTAAGTGAATTAAAGAAAACAAGCAGGCGAGAACAGTTTGAAGGGGGAGAGGAAGTTGAAACAAGTACACTCGCTAATGCTCATATACAGAAGGAAAATTTATGGGAGCCTTTTAGAAGTATCTTGACTGAAAATTTCCCATGCTTAGTATACAGCACATTCTTGAACAAACATCAAACATTTTTCAACTCTTCAGTATTTTATTTACAAATATATATATATCATTCAAAACCTACATAAAAATGGTACTATAATTAGACACACGTTTAGTAATGCTATTACTTATTGGGTTTCAAAGGTTCAAATGTTTTAGAAACCAATTTGAAGCAACACAAATGTACACCTAAAGAAACAACCATTTTGCCAAGAAAATGGAAGATTCCTAAAAGATTAAACATCAACTTTTCCTGATACCTACTTCTTACTTCTTAATAATATTTTCTCTCATCAAGATGGTTTCTAGTCTAGATTCACTAATCCCAGTGCCTTACAATGATATAGATTTGTAAAAATCTCCAATTATATGCAGGAAAATGAAATTGAAGGTTCAACCACATAAAAGAAAGAAATTAAAGACCCTGCATAAAGATGAAAACTAAATTCTATGCATGATAGACTGACCTGATCGGCAATATCATACATACAGATGTATTTGCTGTTTCCACCAGCTAATATGTAACTTCCATCAGCAGAATAGCATAAGCTTGTGAAGTACTTTCCAGAAGTTGAATTTGCAGCCGATCTACGATCAGTCATGAGGCGCCCCCCAGCTATATCCCTACGGCCTTCAATGGTATACATTAAGACTCCATCAATGGGATCCCAGAAATGAATCTGTCCATCTAATGTGCTGGAAGCTAACTGCTTTCCATCTGGACGATAAACAACTGTAAGAACATCATGAGTATGAGGGAATGATTCCACAGCTCCCTTTCCCTCAAAAACATCCCACAATCGAACAGTTTTGTCCCATGAAGATGAAGCAAGAATAGCCTACAAGTGAAAAAGAACACCTTAATAAGTTCATTGTCAACTAAGCTAGTACTATTAAGATCAAAGTAGCAACTGCCACACCCTCAAAAGGTAGTTATACACAGCATAACCATCAGGCCACATTAAGAGAAGGGAAATAGCCGCAGCACAGAACATATATAGTTTTGGAAACAGAAATGAATCTCAAACGAAACAGGATCAAAACATATTAAATCTATAAACAGATGAGAAAAAACAGTTCAACTCACAGTTGTAGGAGAAAACATCAAACCATGAACAGGACCTTCATGGCCACTAAGAACATCCAATAAACGGCCTGTCTTCATGGACCAAACAAATATCTATCAAACATGACCATAAAAAGAAACAGTCAGTCGTCAGATACACTAGATACACAAAACAATGATACTATAAAAAAACAAATAATTCTAAGAATGTTCGAGTTGTTTTAACTCACATAGCCCAAATCCCATTTTATGAAAACAACATTTGATTTGAAATTTAATTATCAAAAGAAAAGAAATAAAAGAAGATAATTTGATTTGAATTTACATAAATATAAAGTGATGGAGTTAGTTTATTTTGGTAGAACTAATCAGATAACAATATTGTTAGGATTATGATGAAAATTAGCAATATTTTCTCTCACATCAGGACTTTTTATTCAAATATACCTTTATAATAAGAAACCACTAAATATAAGAATTTTACGTATTGATCATCAACAATTTCACAATGTGGCTTCCAAAACTTGTACTTCTCTTCCTATCTCTAGCCCTTCTTCAACCACAAGCTTTAGCCATAAAAAAGGTTGGTTTATTCAAATTTTTTTAAATTTGAGTGTTGTTGTTTTTAGAATTTGATTACACTAATGTTCAAAAAATAGTCTTATGTAGTGTACTTGGGAGCCCATGCGCATCTTGGAGAACCTTCATTGGCTGATCTTCAGGGTGTTGCTGATTCTCACCATGAGTTCCTTGCATCATTTTTGGGAAGGTACATGCAGTTTTGTGCATAAACTGTGACGGAAACCTGTTAGAAAAAAAATTTTGTCTCATATTTTATATCACACATTTGTAGTCACAATCATTTGTGCCAATGTAAACAATAACATAAATACTCTGTAACAGTTCAATGCAAAATACATTTTGGTATTGAAACCCATAGATTTGTGAGTTGTGACAGAAACTTCTGTCACATATCGCGAGTTTTTTTACGGTGACTTAATTTTAAATTGTTGGTTCAATATATATTTACAGTACAGTGAAGGCCAAAGAAGCAATTTTTTACTCCTATGAGCACCATATCAATGGTTTTGCTGCTATGCTTGAAGAAGAGGAGGCTGCTGAAATTGCAAGTATGAGCTCAGCTATTTTAGTATTTTAGATTGTTTTTGTTCTTGTGATTGATTGGATAAAACTAATGGTGAAACTCATTGTAATTTGCAGAGAATCCGAATGTTGTGTCAGTGTTCTTGAACAAAGCAAGACAATTGCACACAACACATTCATGGGAGTTCATGTCGCTCGAGAAAGATGACTGGATTTACAGTGCTTCCATCTGGAGAAAGGCTAGATTTGGCCAAGACACCATCATTGCCAGTCTTGATTCTGGTGTTTGGCCCGAGTCTAAGAGCTTCAGCGACCGGGGCTATGGATCTGTTCCATCCAAGTGGAAAGGAAGTTGCCAGAATGATACTGCTCTTGGCGTCCGTTGCAACAAGTCAGTCACATTCTTGGACCATCAACATCAGTTCAATCGTTAGAAATATGTTATTTATCGGGCTAGAGTGGACACATGCCTACTTTGGCCCACCCTTGGCTCTGCCATTGTGTAGCATTGATGCATGTTAACATTATTGTTGTTCATCCATTGAATGTTATTGGTGATCAGATAGAGATATTATTCAAATGGTGCAAACATTTTTTTTGCAAATTTCTTTGAAAGTAGGAATTTTTAATTTCATAGTTTTAAAAATGGAATGGGTTCCAGCTCAGCTAAAAACTGAGTGACCGAGAGAGAGACAAAAGAGCTGGTCGTCAGGTGATGCAAAATTCCCAGATTCTTCGAACTCTGTCCCGAAAACAGAGTAACCAGAAAAATTCCTCCGACCCGCCGTCACATTTTCCGGCAGGATCAGAACAAACTAACCGAAAAATTCTCTCCGGCGACGAAACCGTTGACCCGGGTGCGTACATAGAATCACACGGTTCGGATTCTCCGACATCGGTGTCAGAGAAAAAAGCGCTCTGTTCTGTTCCGTTTCTTTCTCTTCCTCTGTTTTTTATTTTTTCGTTAAAAGCTTAGGTTTTTGCTTATTTTACTGTAATCGAGGTTATCTGGTGAGATCTGATAACACCATACATTATTATCCACGAACAAGCACGTTCTTGTTGCTCTGTGTTTTTTATTTTTTTGACTTTTTTTCTTGGATGGTCACATTTTTTTTTCTCGGGAAAGTTGTTTTTTTTCTTGTGGGGGTGTTTGGTGGGATGGAAAATCCAGTGGGTAGTGTGTGAGAATGGCTGGCAGTTAATTGAATGGTTACTATGATTTTTTTTAAATTTTTTTATAATTATGGCAGTGGGTAGTGTATGATTTTTTTTATAATTGTTTTTAAAGCACTTAAGGATCTGTTTGGATTCAATTTCTTTTTAAGTTTGAGGGTATTTTAGTCTTTTTGACCCTTCAGTTGGAAAATTGTACGGTTGCTGTGTTATGATTTTTATTTTTTTCTCTCTGCTTTGGTCATTGAGCAGTTCAATTTTAATAATTATT
>JAYMTG010000274.1:0-13919 GCA_036897565.1 Pelargonium exstipulatum | reverse complement strand
AAGGCTTATGGACCTCTTAGCAATGCAATTAAAGCCATTATAGCTGAATCAGATGGTTCGGTTACCAACCAAGAGCTTGTTGTGAAGGCAAGGAAGCTGCTCAAGAAACAGGGCTTCACGCAGCGTCCCGGTCTCTATTGCGGCGACCATCATGTGGATGAGCCTTTTGTGTGCTGAGAGTTTTCATGGAAAGTATTCGAATAAATATTTTAAGACTTTATGATTTGCTGAATGGTTAAGTTTGGTTTGTGGTGCTATTTGTGACATTTGTGAAAGTTCTTTGTTTTTTTTTCAAAATTTCAAGGATTGTGAATTTTGGGATTTTATAATGATGGAAATTTCTATTTTGCGCTATTATAAGAATGAAACTGTACTGTTATAGATACAAGTTGGTTCAAAAACAATAACAGCACTGACTCTACCCAGTGTTGTCTTTTTGTTGGTAATTTACAAAAACTATATGTGCCAAAAAATGGAGCTAAAAAATCAAAATAAATGACTGCACGTTGATAACTTGTGCTTTCCTGGAGAGACTGCAGGTTACAAATCTCTGATTCTCTTGCACCTTTCCAGTGTTGTGTGCAATATTGGTAGGGATGAGACAGCAACTTGCTGATAGGATTTAGGAGTCGTACTTGTGGCAAAAAAAAAAAAAAAACATGAGCAAAAACGTATATTTTCGACGTCTCAATCATCAATGTCTTGAACCCACGCTAAATCTGCAACCACCACAGTGTTCAAGCAAATAAAACTTTTGATCAGTTACGGAGGATACCAAATAAATTAACGTGTAAGAGATAAAAAGTACTCGTAATTGAAGATTTTACAAGAGAGTTGTAGAAACGGAATGGGAATGAATAATCGGATTGATTCCCATTCTAATGCCATTTTCATGACCAAAAGGTTTCAATCCGATCGCGAAAATGAGAATCTCATTCATATTCCCATATTCCATTCCTAAATAAAGATTCTAATCCAATGTTGTGTGTGTGTGAGAGAGAGAGAGAGAGACCTTGTAGCACGGCTTCAACAGCTGCATTTGGGACTAAAAGCCCAACAATTCGCTGGTTATCAGTTGTTGTCTCTATACGAACCACACGTACACGCTTATGGCTTTGGCGGGCCTGTGGAAATGGTTTACTTCAATTGTCAATACATATTAATTATATCAATCTCTGAGCATCTTGTGTAAAATAAAGAGCTTAATGATCTATGAAACAAAGTGTGACTCTTGTGAAGTGACACCAAAGCTTCTATCACATAGCATTTACGCTCATATTAGCTACTATCTCACTACAAATACAATGCTCATACTTAATAATGTAAACCTGTACATGTTGAAAAAGGAGAATGTTTTGCCAGCTATCAGCACTCTACGACATGGACTAAAACTACCCTGTTAGATACCAAACTACATGATGTCACAGAGGTGAAAATACGGGTTCCAGGTCACGTTTTTTCAGGTCCGGGTTAAAAACCCGAACCCAACCCTGCAACCTATAAGCGTGGATTGGTTGGTAGTGGGTTTTATAGAAATGTGCATGTGAGTGCGAGTTTGTTCAACCCACATGTAAATTTTCAATGACAAGCCCGACCCAAAAATCAAACAGGTCTATTTCATGCAACCCATTGAAAGGGAATTTGGATGTTTGCGGGTTTGGTCCGTTTGGATCCAAATTGACAGCTCTTATGTCACAGAATATACTCTAAGAGTGAAACATATCCAAATGCCGAACTGACATTTTCTGGCTCAAGAATGCATTACAGAATCATTTAGAAATTAGCATATGATATTACGATACATGAAGATTAGGTGAAGTTACCTGTTTCGAAAGGGCCTTTTCAATTGTTCCCCAAATAGGAAGAATGAGGCCGCCCAAAACATTTACTTCCTGCAGTCTTCTGCCAACTGTACAGTAGATTCCAAGCTTACAATTGGGCCCGTGCATGCACTGCAGTTAAATGTCAAGGTTAAGCTTCGAGGATATGATATAGCCTCAGCATAAGGGTATGCACACTCATCTAACTTCAATCAATTTGACAGCAAGACAATTAAGATGTATAACACGGATCTTAGATAGATAATTTCTAGTTTACATGAATATTGTTGGCCCGTAAAGGGGAAAGAATAATTTTTTTAGGAATGATTTGATTTATTTAAATATTAAGATTTAAACTCTTTACAGTTACACCAGTTTTCAAGTGGTTTTACCTGTTTGGATGACACGTCATATTCATCTTCCCAACCACTCTGAGCTTTCTCCAAGGACGTCAGTTTTCTATATTTGTTTTTAAGCTCCGAAAGAGACATTTCCCTGAAGAATGAAGAAAACATGAAATGTGTTCATGCTAATTTTACGTTAGAACCATCAATAATTTTTACAATTTAAGTTTGTTACCTTATTGATTCCCCAACAGTAGGACGGACTATCTTGAACATTCCAGAAACAACACTGAAACAAAAGATTACTTTAAGATAATAAATCAACAAGAGGGGGCAGCATTGTCAAAGATAGAGCTGGCAATTCAAGTTATATGTGTTATATGCGTGTGTTCAAACTTTTTGGTCTTGAGAATCATTCCCGTCTTTTTATATACGAACACTACCTAAATGCCAACTTCATCTTTACGTGTCCAGTGTTATGATCGTCATAAAAAGTATTAAAAGAAACTTCTATGGGAAATTCCAACTATGATACCTTTCAAATGCTAAAATGAAGTGACGTCTCCCCAACCATTCTCTTCGAGATTCATAGAACCCATCATTAGCTGAACCAAGGCCATCCTTTTGCTTTTCATCAAGCAAGTTCCTTGCAGACTAACAATAAAAATTTCACCATTATACGCCTTTATGATAGGAAACATCTCATCCACCCGTCAAGGAAAAGAAAAACTACCTCCCATGTGGTCCCACGATCCAAAGTGAAAGTAAACAGCATCGTTGATGCTCCAGACATATGATCAACATGGACGGTCTAGAATAATGGAAATTAGTAAGTTCATAATGAAAACAGACAGCATTGTATTCTGAAATGATATGGAAGCCGTTATATTTTGTAAAGCAAGTAAGAAATCTAGTAGGATAACCAACCTTTGGAGTTCCTTGTAATTCAATAATGTTAGCTTTCAAATCAACAATCCCCGAATCTAGATGCCCTTCACTACGTGCATTCTGAACAAGAAGATCTAGGATGCTGACAAACAACTCAAAAAGCCTACACTTGGAAGATAGATAAAATGTCTTAGGCCCAAAATTATTTCCATTAGCATGTCATCATTTATTTCATAAACCAGACCTATTTTGAATATCAGGTGGCAGCCCTAAGAGCCGATTAAGAAACCGTCCAACATCATGCATATCAGAATCAACTATACGGCCAGAGAACTTTCCAGAATCTTTTCCAGTACCTAAATCAAATATGGAACTTAATGTTACAATTAATTATGAGGTCATAGTTAACAAAATGTGCCTACAGCATGCGAAACCAAAACCTGACCATAGGTCTTGGAGGCAGAAAATTACCTTAAATAATTTTAAAACGAACTAAGAGAAGAAACATTATACAACACAAATGCAACAAGACAGGAATGCCAAAAAGTTATTAAAAAAAAACCCACCAAGTACTGTGTCCCTGACAATTCCAACAGACACAAGAGCAGCTTTTGCCTTGATAATAAATTCTTGGATAGTTTCTGGTTTTTCGGACGAACATCCTGGAGGCACAACTGGCAGAGATTCCTGAAAACTGAGCACTAGTTATTTCCTAATTTAGTGACTGAAACAATCTGTAAATCTAGAGTGAAGAGAGTAAATATGCATATCAAGATAAGACGATATAAACCTGCTCCATAATTCCTCTATACATCACCATCAATGCTTTCTTTCCATAAGCACTATCATAGTTATAAGCACTCAAAGACGGTCCTGCCCTGCAATTCATCCAAACCATGAGGTGAGGCAAGCTTATGCAATGGGGTCAAGAATAATGTTACAATCCATTTCTACGGAGCTAACTGATAACCGAGTTCCAAAGTGAACCAAAATTACCTGCGGTCTCCCTGAGTTAAGGCTCCAAGAGATTCCAACCTCTTAGCAACAATAGATGCAAAACGGCGTTCACCACCAAGATTAGTAAACAGTAGCCTGCAAAGCATATCAGAAGATAAATCAATCTGGTCCAACCCATTAATATAGGAGAAATTCAACATAACGTGATGATCAAAATTTCAAATTTATGAGACAGATGGAAAATAATGTTATTTCTTTATGTTTCATTAGCTCTATTTCCTCATGAAATTCACTCTGCTATACACAAATGTTCACGAACCTGCTACTATTGGGCAGCATAGCAAGGAAGGACATTTGATGGGGTTAATTAAAGGTTGACAAAGAAGTAACTTTCAGTAAGAAGTATATCCATATAAACCATTATGTTTACTTGAAGCAGTAAATTAATCTAATTATGATTTTGACACATGAACCCATCATTAATATATACAGCCAAAATCACCTATACTCAGGTGCAGAAGCTTGATTTGATCGATGAGTTCTTCCAAACTGTTGAATGGCTCGATCAGCACTCCAAGGGAGCTCCAGAGTCAAATGAACTCTTCTTTTCTGTTAACCAAGATGTTAAAGAGAAGGTGATGAGCAAAGTACAGTGTGCATAGCAAACGTTCATATCTGGACGTTACTACAAATTAAAAATTCACATGTCACAGTATACATGTACAAATACGAATGTCCAACTCTTGATAATGGTAAACTAAGCTATCAGACATAAAACATTTTACAAAACAAGACAGACCTGGTTTACTGCTCTTCTATCTGCCTGCAAGGAAACACCGGCTGATCCAGCTTCAGATATTATAGCAACAAACTTCTTCCCATCCATAAAGAGCTGTTTTTCATTCATATTAACCATCTCCATTGCAACATCCTTTCTAAAACAAGGTAAAAAAACAGCAATTCAGTTACTGCAAAATAAAAATATACAATTAGTGAATAGGAAATGAATACCCAAACTCACGTATTCCGTGCCTGATAAGTAACACCTTTTCCACCAGATGCTCTCACAAGCATACCACGCCTCCCCGTCATTTCAGCCACTTTATCAGGACCTCCAAGCTGCATAAATACTAAATTGTTAATCAAAAGAAAAAAATAACTCCAGATGCAGCTTTAGCTATATTCACCACCATTTAAACAGATTGTTACCAACCTACTATCACAGAATAACCAGAGAACTTCAAAATGATCCATAATGAAGCACATACATCAAACAAAACAGTGCATTATATAAATTACTATGGGCATCTCACAGATTAAAGCATCAATTTGACCAGGTACAAAATCAGCAGCGAGCATTAGGCTTGAAAACTATCCAGCAGATAAAACAAAAGAGAGAAGGCAACAAATAATCTTTAGCTCACTAAAATATAACTTTTATCTTCAGTCAAAAGAGCACATTGGAAAAAGGAACAAGCCACAGCAATTGTGCTACACATAATATGATTATGGATAGCATACCTGATCAATCAAATCATCCAAAGGATTGTTTGGAAGATCCAAAGAACGAATTATCTCCAAGATTTTTGACTTGCGCTCCACAGCTGCTTCATACCTGTATCAGATTCATAACACATTATTATTACATACAAAAACCAATAATACAACCACACTGCAAAGATAACCAAGATGCTACTTGAAAGGAAAATAACAACCAAAAAGGGAAAGGGAAAGAACAATTTCTAAAATGTACAACCTTTTCAATAGCTCTGCTAAATAAGCATTCCGTGCTTGTAGATATTCCTCTGTCCTTTCCTGGCAAGAATGACATGACCATTCTTCAGTTACTAAATCGACCATAGGTGGGATTAAACATGCAGGGTGAACCAGCTTGGCACAACAAGAACATTGGAGCAATTTTTTTCTTCCCTGCAAGGAAGATGTGTTAATTAGTACTACTGCCACAGGCATCCGAGCAATATAAATTTGTCAAATAAAAATACCTCTTCAGTATTGCAAATGTCACATATCTGAAACTCATCATCGTCAGATTCAGTAGATCCATGGTCAGAGTCCGCTGAATAGATTGAAAAAGAAAAAAAAAACACTAAAATCAACCACTTCAGCAGTTCATAGATGCACCACGCCGCACGCTAAGATAATGCAACACATTTAAAGCAGCAATGCACAAAAAGCATACAAAAGAATATGGTAACTAATTTCAAACCTTTTTTATAAGAAAAAAGGATCCAGAGGCAGTAGTCGTAATGAGATCCAGATCAAAAGCCACAAGACAACATCAATGATTTCATACATCAAAGAGTGAGAAAATCCGATAAACTTAGAAGAGTGTAAGTAAAGATGACCATAGAGACAATTTGAAAGCACGGTATGGTAGGAAGACAATATTTGCATCCACATATTCATGCAGCAGATCAATAACCATCCAGGACGAAGAAACTCACATTCAGATTCTTCATCACTTTCACAATCACTTGGAGGTTGCCATTTAGCAACTTTCCTAACTCTTCCTTTGAAAGACACACCTGGAGTAGCAGAGTGCCTCTTCCGCTGGAGTTCCTTTACACTTTCCTCTCCTAAGGATATACAAGAGGAAATACTAAGCAGGAATATAAATGAACAAACAAACAAGTTATTATACCGCAGATATACCAGGGAGAGATTCAGGCTTTTCAGGCAGAGGGTAATTTTCTTCCACAAATTTCAGCAACAGCTCTCGAGGCCCAGATATAAAGTCATCAAGTTCAAGACCCTATTCATGACGTAGAACAAGGTTCAAAAGAAACACATAACAGTGCAATCTATATAGATTTGAACAGGAAATGCAAGCGCTAGAAAATCAGAAATACATACATATTTGTTCACAGCTTCCTCAGTCCGTGCCTCTCCAGTGCTCTGAAGTCCAATGACAACACACTTATCTTCCAACAATGCTTGCTTAGCTAGTCTTACAGTAGCAGGCACTTTAGCTGACATACATATGTGTCTAAAGAAACGCTACAGCACATGGAAACAACAAATTGCAATAAATGAATGAATAGAAAACATGTACATATATTCATATGAAACAGCAAACATCTAGGCACTGCATACCCCCACCAAGCAACACATTTACCTGATGGCTTGCCCAATATAGTCGCCAGAGCTGAGAATTAGGTTTGTCATTAGTAAGAAAGGCACTTGCTGATAGCAGTTCCACTCGCAGCTCTGCCCAGAATTCTGCTGCTTTTTTATACATTTCCTACATATATAGATGCAGAATTTTTCAGAATTTAATACATAGGAAAGGAAAGTAAAAAGATAAACGCTTTATTGGAGACATCCAAGGAGTGTTACATACCATCATATTTGGTTCTAGTGGAGCTTCAATAACATCAAACTCGGCACCTTTGTAGCTAAGAGTGCGACATACATACATCCCCCTGAAAAGTGATAACGATGTTGTAAGGTACATAAATATATATCACAACAAAACAATTCAATTGTGCACATCTGTCTTATATATGCCTTATAACCTTGCTTTCATGTCCATGGCAACAAGTTCCAGTGCCCCAACACCCCCTTTATCAAGAGCACCTGTAAGTACATTTTGTAAGTAAAGTTAGGAAATCCAGCTAAAAACTGATCCACAATAACATTTGTTTGGTAAATATCGAATATTTTTGCTAATTAAATGGCCACATCTCTATGACGAGAGATCCAAGTACTCAACTGTTTTTTTATTTTAAAAAATGGGCTTATGTTAATCACGTCACATATTAAACCGAGATCAAGAAAATCAGAAGTTTTTCAATACCAAGGATGGTTGAAGGGGTTAATTATTAAAGAACGGAAAAAAAACCTCAACGACTGAACTGAATTGATTTTGGATGATTGTCACGGGTTTCTTTTTTGGCCTTTTTATTGAGTAATCAAATTACTACTTGAACAGAAAGTAGTGAGAATGGGAAGAGTGAAAATATAAGCCATATGTAAAGAAAATAGTGGAAGACAAAAATCAAACCTAGAAAATCACGAAACTCAGAGAAAGATGTTCCAGATCCCCAAAGACCAAGTCGGATCATATAACCCATGTTGCGGGGCTCAGATGCACCAGTTGCAGAGCAATAAATAACACGAGCTTCTGGAAGTCGAGCCTGTATATATAAGAGAGTGGATATTAATAACTAAAAGTTAGCCTTGTTAAGCCAATCTCTGAAATTGTGCTACTACAAGTTGCAAAGTTAACCCAAGTTAATTGCACCAGTTGCATTGCATATATTTGTCTTTCTTTTTTGGTTGTTTATTTGCAAACGAAAGATATATTATTCTAGCAAATTGGTATTATTCATGAAAGGACAGTTATTGCCACCAAGATGAAATTTTTATGAGAGCTTTTTCTCCAAAATGAGGATGAATTTTACCTCTCAAAAAATAAAAAAATAAAAAATAAAAAAACCATCTAAGCCCATATCAAAGGTACTTTTTAATCAACAATGCCCCGACTGAAGGCATAAATAGATATAAAACTAACTAAAAGAACCAGAAATGAAAATGGCCATGACGAAAAATGCTTGACTATCAAGGTTTTTAGAATTGTTTGGTGAATAATACACAACTCATTAAAAAATATTAGACCCCAAAAGGAGCCAACTACTCATGTTTTCATCCATTTTGAAAGGAAAACTATGTATTCGAGCTCGAAAACTTGAAATACTAACTCATACAAGATATATCAATGCTCAAGGTAAAAATGATAACAAAAATCCCAAGACAAGATTATAATCACAAGGAGTAAGTAAAAGTGTAGATTCATTTTCAGCTTGTTTAGAGTTTAGGTACAAGGCCAAACCTGAATGTCGAGAACTGCTTCACCTGTTCGTGTGGGTTGACTTCCAGCTTCGGGCACTAAATTTTTGGCTTTATGGCACTACATTGGAGCCATTAACCCTCGTTATATGAAAGTAGAAGAATATTTTTCCATTAACATTAAAGCCTTTAGAAGGCACAAGGCACAAGGCACAAAATGAAGTATTGCCAAATGAATAGAACAGAACAGTACCTCATCAAATATGAGAAGACCATCATATCCAGATCCACACCACTGCACAAGCTGCTGAATACGAGAACGACCTCTCTCTGAAGATGCTATAAGGCTACTGTATGTCGAAAAAACAACTCCCTCCTTCACCCCAACAGATTTTGAATCAAGCTTAGAATAAGGCAGCTTATTTAAAGCATGAACTGCAAACAAAATGAATATATGATATTGTTATTATTTACAATGCCCATAGAATTGACCATACAAAAAAGACTCCTAAGCCTACTCTTGAAGTGCTCAACTTGGCAACCCAAATCAAAATATAAACAGCTCATGATCTAAGTATCTAACAGCACCTAGCACTTTTTCTCTTATCCTACTAGAATCAAACTAAATGATGGAGCAATCCTTTTATACCAACAATAATAGCAAGGCTTAATCAACCAGAAGATACCATCTATCAGTAAGTTGAATAAATCCGGTTCAATAATAGTAGACGGTTCAATAAAACTAGAAGGTGGCAGATCCGCAGATAATAAGAACAATGAAAGATTAGAAAATAGCTAAGGTTAATTAATTTATTCAAAATAATGATCTAAATAAAAAAACAATATTAAATGGATTAGCGTATTGGGCATATTTCTGTTGATGAGTGTGAGTGACAACATTCAATCCAAACTCCAATACTTATGCAAATATATTGATATTCAAATAGATGACTATAATGAATGGCTAATACAAATATCATCCAGCATATACCGAGAATCCTGTGTGTCTAACATTTTTTTAAAGACAAGTGAGATAGGTCATTATGTTGAGTTTCAAACCCAGAGTCTGATTCTTACCTTCAACACATGTTGCACCCACATCATCCAAGTCTCTTCTGGCATCAAACTTTAAGTCTGAACCGACAGATATCCACCTGTCATATAATTAAAAACAAGGTTTAGGCATTACACTCAGCAACAAATGAAGTTACCATACATTAACTAAAATGAAACCAAGCTGAGACAAAAGTATGCTACACAGATCTTGCTGCATGCAGACATTGAAACCTAAACTTTTAATATGTTTTCCTTTCAATTTTTTTTCCCAGTGCATACTTACAGTGCTTTCCTTCTCCCATGATGCCAGTTCTCCCATATTAACCCTGCCATTGTTCGACCTTTACCCACACCAGCTCCATCTCCAACAAAAAAACCTGCCCTGACACCGTTTGGAAGGTGCTGAAGGTGTCTCTGAAAGGGAAATCAGACATTTTTGTACATGTTAAGGAGCATATGAGGGAGGTAGGAAGTAACCATAAGTTCTTTCATTAAAAGAAACCTGAGAAGCATAGACCAATGTCTCAATCTGCAAGCAGGACAATGCCTTTGAACTTTCTAACTCATCTTTGATTTTCAGATTGTAAGTCGGCTCAGGTGGCTGCACAGCAGATAATGAAGAGGTCTCCACAATAGGATCTGGATGAGGGGGTCCAATAGATAGTTTAGGAGGGTACTGCATAAGAGACCCATATATAACTCATTAAAATAATGATTCACAAAGGCATCAAACAACTCAGGGAATCAACAGTTACGAGATTAAAAAATGCCTAAGGAATACTAATCGTGAAGCCTTAAGAAACAATACACTCACATAGTCAGTAAAAGTTTCTCCTGCCATGCCACCTTCATCTTCTTCTCGCTCCACTTCAATGGCTACCTGAGAGGTAGTGAGGGAAAAAGAACCTTAGTGACAGTAACAATATTGCTTGCAAACACATCCAAAGAGTCATCTAACAAGAGGTTTGCAGAGTTTTTGGATCTTTAACCTATTATATATCTTGTAACCAAAAAATATAAGTGCAAGTAAAACCAAAAAGAGCTTGATCAAGCAAGAGCATTATCAAACTCTACTTATGTCCAAATTCCAAAAAGGAACCCACCCTGTGCAAGCCCTTAAGGCCTGTCACTCTGTAATTTTTTATATAGTAAAATAATTCATCATTTCAAGAGACAGAAATATAACATCGACATTAGCTGATATGTGGAATTTGAAACTCAAGTTAGGAGAGAACAGATACAAATTACATCATTCATTAGCTCTGACCAAAATGCTACCAATAACACATTACGATTCCCATATGAGTCAATATTACTATGTATAAAATGACATCAAAGGAACATTTCACCTGTGAGATTATCAGTTGTGTTCTGGTGAAAGTTCCAAGTCAAGCAACATAAAGTCAAATATTAAATTTTGTAATCACACAATTTACAAGTGATCGTGTAAATCTAACATTGTTGAGGTTGAATTTTGACATGATTTTTTACTTCTAGGTACTATTTTTTGCTTTGTAGTGCAATGATAGCATGTCTTTCCTTTGAGTTTAAGGACTCTAATTTTTTTATTTAACTTTTACTGTTATGGTGTAGCAAGGCTATAATTAGTGCTAGAGGTAGCAATGTTACAGACTTACAGTTCAAGTGGTTCAACTAGTAAAACTTATTCACTTCATCTCATAGACCGGGATCAAATGACCTCTTCATCACAACTGGGGGTTTATGAGTTGACAAATGCTAACATGCTTGTGTAACCGAAAATGAAGCAGAAGAGTGACAGGTGGTAGTAAAATACTAAAATCACAATTTCATTGTATATTTTATGGTTTCTACAGTGATCCAGTTAAAATTTTAAGCCTACTCAGTTTCTCTGCATAAATTTATGTTGCAATGAGAACTAGCTTAACTGAAATTTCGTGAAATTAAATAAATAAGCAGAGTGAAATTGAGAAGGAGAAAGGTAGCAAAGAAGGAAACGAAAACATATTCTCTAATTAAGCTGAAAGTACAGGAGCGAACTCAATTTAGGTCAAAATTCAAATCATCAAATGTTCATCAAACTCCAAATTCCATCCCTTCCGCAAATTTATTAGAGCATCCAGATGCAGCAAAACAACATCAGAGCATCGAAAATCAAATTTAGAGAAGTGAGAGAACGATCGGAACCTCGTTGACTTCCTCGGGAGGCGGTCGAGGAGGCAATAACTGCCTGACCTTGGACAAGTCGACGGCGAGGTCTGTGTTGCACTGAGGGCACTTGAACCGAGAAAGTCCATGAGGTACATTGAGAATAGCCTTGCAATTGGCGCAAGGCAGCTGGATCTTGGAAGGATCGATGCCGTGCGCCGGCACTGGCGGAGGCGGAAGGGGAGGGTGGGCCCTACTCATGAGCTCAGGAGGCAGCATTTGCGGGAGCTGGCACGTAGGACACACGAACTCGGTGACGCCGGGTGCGACCGTCAGGATCATGCGGCAGCCGGCGCAGCGCACTTGCACCCCGGCCGGTCCGCCGCCGGGAAGCGGAGGCGGAGGCACCGATGGCTGCGTCATTCTCCGTCGCGGTGCGAGGGTTTGGGAATGAGATTGGAATCGAAAGCGAAACTGAAATTGGAATCGGAATTGGGACTGGAATGAGAGAATGTTAGGGCGCGAAAGGGTTTTGGTTTGGGGTATTTTACTACCCTCTGCCTCTGAGTTCCCGTTGGCGGGTTATCGCGTCGTGTTTCGCTTCATTTTTTTATTGCTCTCTGTAGAGTTTTGAGCTCTGTTTGGCAGGAGCCAAAAACGACTCTTCGCATTCTGCACCCTGTTAAGGAGGGAACGGTACAGTATAACAGAATCTCACTTTTCCTTTTTGCTGTTCCAAACACGACCTTATATTTACTTTTCCTAGGGACGGTTAGCTCTTGGACTGGATATTAAAAAACTAACTGTAATACTCCATTTAAAATTTTGATAGCAGTGTTGAAAAATGTTATTTGTTATTCTTCAAACGTTCAAATTTTCAGCTCTCGTTTTTCCACATGATGCGTGTCAATTTTCTTTTTTTCATTGAATCATCGAGTGGTAGATATTTGATCTTTTTCCAATTTCCACGTTAAAATGAAATACGGAAATAAAATAAATAAAAACCAAACGAAATTGCAAAATAATGGCAAAAATAAAATTTTTCGAATATTGCAAAAATGTCCAATAGTTTGAAAATAAAAACAAATACGCCATTATGTAGAATAAACTTCAAAATTTCTTCGCATGAAAGAAGTTTTCCAAAATCATAATTCCATAGTCAATTATGCCCCAAGAATATTAGCTATGTACTTTAAAAGGCAATCGTGGACCTTTAGAGGCGTCAGTACCTTATCTTGAAACGGATTAATTTAATAAGATATATGAAGCAATGGGAAACCAAACTTAATGCATCAAGATTGTATACCTAATAATGATGCATTTTTAAAATAGTAACTTCATCTTTATTATGCTCATAAAAAATTTATCATTTTTTCGGTTTTTAGCAATTTTTATGCCACATTATTAATTTTTTGTAATTTTTACTAGGTAGTTCATTTGTTCGATATTTGCGATATATTATTCTTTCAAGATAGATATTTCATCAAATTTTCGGTCAATTTGACTATTTTCGTGATATTTTTACAAATTTTGAAGCGATTTCCGCAAAGTTGTGCCACAATTGTGCTGATTTTTTTTTTATTAATTTATGGCGATTTTCAATTACGAATAAGTCGGTTTGACAAATTTTACCAAGAATCAAATTTTGAGATATTTCTGCAAAATTTTGCCGAATTTTACCCAACTTGCCGAATGTCTATTACAGTATTCAGACGCGTTCAATACGAATCTAGTGTTCGTCAATAAAATAAACTTTCAATGGTAGAAAAATTGATGCTTGTACCTATATAAAGTTTATAAGTTATTGTAATTTTCACGATTCATCAATCTTCAAATGGTCAAGGTAGATAGAGAGAGAGCTAAAAGTGCAGGTCTTGAATTTCGACTAATGTAAATGAATTCGCAACATTCAGACACT
>JAYMTG010000273.1:0-13923 GCA_036897565.1 Pelargonium exstipulatum | reverse complement strand
GGCACGAATTATTTGCCAAATCATAATTGTATCTATCTATTCTATGCAATCACATTGAGTAAAAATTCGGTACCACAAATCTTAATTTAGTACCTAACATGATAGATGAAAGTTTACATATAATTAAAAAGTGCATAATAATAATCTATTACTATATATAAACCACTACCGAATCTTACACGTGTCGATCTCTCCTTTTTTACAATTATATTAATCTAATAAAAAAAATTTGCTTATTTAATTTACATGTACCAAAAAAATAAAAATAATGTCATGTTTTTATGGTTTCAGATAACTACCCACTTCCTGAAAAGTTAACTACCCACAACCTCACAAAAAAATAAAAATAATTATAAATTTATATTACAATATTTAAACAAAATTGTGATATTACAATATTTAAACAAAATTGTAAATGTAAAATATGCTACCAATAACTGCCACTGCTCCTTTTGTTTTGGCTGAAAAAATAATACCTGCACACGTAATTACGTAATTTTGTTTATTTAATTTACATGTACAGAAAAAAAAATGATCTCATTTTTTTATAACTACCCACTACTTCTAATTTTTGTTGATGAAAAAACTCCACCTGAAAATAAATTCATACCTGCACACATAATTTAAAGACAGTTATTCACCACACAAGTATAAGTTCTGTACGTACTGCACTTATTCAACCTCCAATCTCATTGCATTTCTATTATACAAAAGTATCTCCACAAGTTATTTGCTGAAGAAAATTGGTAATAACAATTCTATATTTTGTATTCTGCAGAAGCTATTTGTGGTTCTGTATTTTGTTGCTATTATTTTCTCATGTTAGTATCATTTTTATTCATTCAAGTCATTATTTATTCTCCCTCAAATTAACTGAACTACATATTGGTGCAAGATGTCTCGAAAATATGATTTCCTTCAGAATGTTAGCACGAACAAAGACTCTTGGACAATACGAGTCAGAATTACAAGGTTATGGAAAATGCCAAATACAACTAAAGGGGGATATTATAATATTAATATGGTGTTATTGGATGAGAAGGTATTATATTGTGTTGTATTTTGTGAAATTGTTTAAAATGTCAGGAATAATTAATTGTATGCAAACATTTTTAATGCATCAATAGGATTCATGTATTGAAGCTCAAGTTAAGGAGTCTTTTGTTCTGAAATTCATGGACCAATTGGAGGAGGGTAAAACATATGTCATTCAGAATTTTAATGTCGCACGAAATGGTGGATCTTACAAGGCAACTAAACATCCATTCAAGTTACATTTCATTTACAAAACATGTGTGAAGGAGATTGATTGTCCCGGGATAAAAGATCAATTATTTGATTTCACTCCATTTGAAGATATATTATCTTCTAAAACGGACAACAGTTTTTTAATAGGTTAGTATACTATTCAATATAAATTATTATTGCATATAATAATATTTTTGTAGTCTAATTTTTATTTGATTTTTTATTTTCCAGATATAATTGGGGAGGTGACGCGAATTGGTGAAATGATGATAAATTGCAAAAATGGAAAGGAATCCAGAAGAGTAACTGTGGAATTAACAGATGAAAAGTAAGAAATATTTTCAAATGCATGTATTTAAATTTTGATTTTCTTAATGCTTAGATAATGCTTTGACATGAAATTCAGTCATTATGTTATACGGAGTATTGTTTTTGTGGATTTAAAATAATGAATTGTTGATTTCAGGAAAAATTTGATAAATTGCACATTTTGGGATGATTATGCTACGGACATAGCCACTTTCACGACTTTGAGTCGAGTTCCGATAATTATCATTCTTCAATATGCAAAGATCAAAGAGTGGAGAGGTAAACTAAATAACTTTTTTTTTTGTTTTATAAGTATTGCTGATTTATTTATTATACCTTAAAGTGAAACTGAAAAACCTAGAAGTAAAGGAACAACAACTTACTGAGTTCTTTCTCTCTTTAATGCATATAACACAGTAACACAAAATCAATTCTCTTATTCTGTACCATACCTTTTCATATGCCTACTACCACTCAACTTTATTAATAAACAGAGTGCAAATTAAAAGCTCAATGATATACATCTATTCAACTATCACTTACTCGATGCAATCTCTTTAACAAAAACTATCCCTACTAATGTTGTTTCATGTGTTGCTGCTAGATATTTTTTTTCAAGTAAACATTATTTTCTTTGTTTATTAAATAATTTCATTTAAAGGTGATGTAAGTATATCCAATACGATGCATTGTTCAAGACTATTGCACAAGGATGAAATTGCTGAAATTGCAAATTTTAAACAAAGGTCAGTTTAATTACGTTTTTAAAATAAAAAAATATGTTTATTCTCATTTAACAAAAAGTCTATAATGCATTTTGTATATTTAAAAAATGGGCAGCCTTAAATTGGATCGAGACGATCCGACTCGGTTGAGCCTATTTTCTGTTAGCAATCAAACAAGTTCATCAGATGATTTCAACCAAAATTGCAAAAAAACATTGGAAGAAATTCGAGAGGCAACCGAGGTATTTTATACAATTATACTATACTGTCAGTGCAATTTTAATTTTTCCTTAATATTAGTTTTGTATGTCGTTTTTTATATTGGTGAAATTTATTAAATGCCTATATAATAATATAAAATCATTATTTTTTGTGTTTAATGTGTTTACTTAGGAGTGTTTGTGTGCCGTTGTGGCAACTGTTTTATGTGTAGAACCAAAAAAAAAGTTGGTATTACACATCATGCAACAAATGCAAAACAAAAGTGGTAATGGAGGACAATCAATATTGGTGCAAGAAATGTGTAGAAATGACCAATTATATTATCCCGAGGTATGTCTTTTGTATGATAGTAAACTGTTTTTTTATGCTAATGTCTTTTGAATTTTTTATTATTTGTTAAATACTATTAAAACAATATCTTACAATTATTTTTTTTATGATAATAAATTGTTTTGTTATCACTAATGTATTTTTTATTATTTGTTAAATACTATTAAAAACATATAACTATTTTAAAAAATTAGATACAAAATCCAAATCCGTGTTATGGATCAAACTTCAAGTGCTTCGTTTGTTTTGTTCGATCGAGAAGCTCTTCAAATTATTGGCAAAAGTGCATTGGATTTAAAAGCAAGTCAAATTGAGGTAAAGAAATTTTTTACCTAAAACATGTTCCGATAATATATATATTTTTAAATGTAATTTTTTATTCTTTCTAATTATTGCTTTAATATATTTATAGGGTGATGACTCTGAAAATTTACCCACACAACTCAATCTTTTGGTGGACAAGACTTTTGTTTTCAAGATTAAAATAACAGATTTCAATCTTAATCATGACAATTCAACATATACTGTTGTGAAAATATCTAATGATGATGCACTAATTCAAGAGTTCAAAAAAATTGATGGACATGATGTGGTAAGATCACAACTCATATATTTCCAACTTTGTTTTGTTAATATTTTTAAGCGTTTCAAATTTCAAAAAACTTATTATTACATTTATGTTGTCATTTCAGGAGCCCGCAATTAGTATTTTGGAGGAAGATTTTGACAATTCTACAACACCTACAAGTGGCAAGACAAAGCATATCATAGATGTAGAAGAAGAATTTTCAACAACCAAATATCTCAACAAGAAGATAAAAATTGAGAAGGAAGAATAGGTTGTTTTTTTAATTATTAAGTGCTGGATATTTTCCCTGCTTTTAATTAGTTGTGAACAATTGTTAAGTGTTTTCCAATCATTTTCTATTATTATTCATATGGTTTAAAATGTTTGTATTTGTTTTTAAATTTAGTTTGATTTCTTATTCATATTCTTCACATTGGATTTTTTAAAAGTAAGATGCATGATTAAGATCAATTGATTGAATCCAATTAAGAATGCCAAATAAATCCAGAGTGGAACCAAAAATAAGTTTGCATAAATAACAAAAGCATTAAGGCTTGAGAGCTTACTCTACCTCTTTTGCGTTTCCACATGAAACACCATCCCATTGAGAAACTATGGTAAAAGTTCAAAGATGTGATTCCCTGTAAATTCATGGCTGCAATTCCAGGTCTCTTTTATCTTCTCAAAGCCACATGATTTTATAATTTATTCCAAGATCATCCTTCATCCCTAAGAAGATCAAAAGCCGCATTAAAAACATATTTTAATTAAAAATATAAAGCTTATTTTAATTATGACTCAACAAAACACCTTAAAAATGACATATCATAATTATGAAAATTTAAATATGCAATTTGTGTTTCATTTAATTATAACCCTTTGTGCATGAATCTATACATTTTGAGTGAAACAATGTAGGTTGACAATCAATATCCATCAGGATAAAAAAGAAAACTTAAAAACACCTTAAATTTGTCTACACTTCAATAGAAGAACTTTCATAAAATGTAACACTTTTGGACCTCTAGCTAAGCATGTCAAAAGTTCAAGCTTTGACAGACCAGACTAAAAAATTTCTATCACATTTGTTCCATTTCAGTCCAGATACTTTTTTTTTTAAATTTCAGTTTATTACAAACTTATATACTTTTGTATACACTTCAATAGAAGAACTTCCATAAAATGTTACACTTTTAGACCTCTAGCTAAGCATGTCAAAAGTTCAAGCTCTGAAATTTGGAACATGTAAGCACACTTTAACACCTTCTGTTTCCATATACAACATATAAATTTGGAACACTTTTTTTTTGGACTAAAATGGAACAAAGTGAACAAATTTAGACTAAACTAGAACAAAAAATAGTAAATGGACTAAAATGGGAGGAACAAATGAGATAGCATACGAACTATTTTGAAACGTTTCCTATAAAATTAACAGAAAATAAATTTGAGAGATCAAACAACAAATTACCCCGCTTCCATGTGCTGATGACCAATCAATAAATACATTGTTGAAAACGTGCTTTACAATATGGTTGCTTCCTATAGTTGAAAATGATTTCCTTAAACGTCAGGTTCAGTTTATAAACCTGCAGGCGAATACACGGACATATTAATGGAACACAATAAAATTTAACTGCAGCTTAAATTCCCACGAGTCTCTGAGAGCAAACCTTTGTAACTCCATAAAAACAGCAAAGGATGATCTGGTCAATATGGTGATTAAAGAAAAGGGTTATGTGCCGACTAATTATCTGTTGAAAAAGTCAATAGATGTCTTCCCGTATCTGTTGAGATTGTTGTAGCCTCTCAACAATACCATTGACTCTGACATCAGCCAACTTCATTATCTAGAGATGAACCATTTACAACGTTAGTGGTTAGATCGAAAATAATATGTTCAATGAGCTAACGAAGAACCTAAACTCTAACAACAGTTTTATTATCAAATTCATAAGTGAGACCATTCTCTGACAGCAGCTAACTATATTTTAAAATCATACACAATTACTATGGGTATACACAAGCCAAACAGGAAACAATTATAAGTAACCATAAAAAATATATAGGACAACATCTACATGTAAGTATCTAAGTGTCATTAGTAACAACCTCTCACGAAATAGTTGCCAAGTCGAATTTGCAAGAAAAGATAATAGGAAATTTGTTTTTGAAGATTTGAACGAAGAAAATGGAAATTGTAAACTTTTTTTGTTCATGGAAAATGGAAATGACATTGTTCTATTAGAGAAAAGCACATATTCCAGTACAAATTACCAGACTTGATGTCTCTATCCGATAAACGGCAAAAACAAAGTTAATGAAGAAATCTACCAAAATTCTCTAAGAGTCTAGATGTCATTTTCTTTTTGTAACATCCCCTTAATTTAATAAGATTATCCATAATTTGAAAGCAAGTCAACAGTTTCACATCATACCAAAATTGAAAGCAACTTTTATAGGCATGGATGTACTTTATGTGTTGCTGATACAGATGCCATCAACAATTTGCTAAGCATTGAATTTGTGATTTGTGGACTAGAAATAAACAAATTACAAGGTCATTGGTGTTACTTATTTATAATCAATATATTCTTTTATTTATTGTCAATCTAAAGTCTATTCAAGATGTTTAGAAATGAGCTTTATAATTAATCAATTTTTTTTTCTTTTTAAATTTTGCAGAATTTCTTGCCCTCGAATACCAATATACAAATAAATAAATTTCAAATAAATAAATGCTCCTTATTGTATGGCTTCATGGGTGTATATAACTGTAAAAATTCAGTTTTTTATCAGAAATATAAGGCAGTTACATCCCATGACACCACTTCATGCAAACAAATTTGATATTAGGGGAGTATATATATACCAATTAATAGATGAACAATGCAGCAAAACATCATTTCTCTGAATGGCTGAAAATATCTGTCTCATGCCCTCTTTCATATAGTTGCAAATCAAAGCGAAAGATACTTGCTTTTAGAATCACCATTTTAAAAGAAGACAATAGTTTTCAGAATTACAAGATTTCTACTACAACAAGAGTTTTTATCTTCTTCAAATTTTTATATGGTTGGAAAAGAAAAAGCATTTAAATGAGTTTGATTTTTTAACTCATACGAATTTAACAGTTCTCACATCTTCATCCTTTCATTTTAAATCCACAGGTCCAGTTGTTTAGTTCACAACCAGATCAAAGTAGTCACTATTGGATAAATTATACATTTTCAAATAAAAACTTAAGCACATTTTTTACCTCTAATTTGTGGGTGTTTTTATCCTGATTAGCTCCTTATTCAACAACAGTCTCGATCTCCTGATTTTTTTAATCTACATGGAGCTCTTGAGCTCTATTTGAGAACTGGATGCTTCCAATACCAAATCTCTCTAAATGGTTCACTTCACCGTGTATTTTTTCATGACCTGCAAATCTCATTTTAAGCAACCACAAAAAAATGACATCCAGATTTCAATAAACAAATATCGAACTAAAAAATAGAAACTTAGATTATGTGATTAAGCTGAGATCTAAATGATATAGGATGAGTAACAAACCTTTAAAGACGATTTTATTATGTCATTTTGTGAAAAACTAGCTATGTGAATGGATCAATGATAGTGAGTGTTGAGGGAATGAGAGTGATATACAAGAGAGAGATCTATAGTGATGAAGAAGGAAGAAGATGGATAGAAATCTCTAGAACATTTGATTTTTTTTTAATTTTGTTAAAAGATAAATAATATAATATAATATAATTGGGGAAAGTGAAAAAGAGTGGTGATCACGTGTGGTTTGAGATTCCCATTAAATAACCCATTCTTTTTATATTTCTTTATTTTTTTCGAACAATAACAAGTTAATGGTTTTGGTTTTTTTGGATGAAGCAAACTACTTAATGAATAGCTTAGTGTTTTTTTTGAAGAAGAAATGAATAGCTTAGTGTTAGTACACCAAATGGCAAACTACTCGGTGGAGTAAATAAAATAACATATGTATTGGATCATATTTTAAAACTGTAATTATAAATTCCTTTAAATAAAAAACTACAATTAAAATGTGTCTACAAAAAGAAAACCCACTAACCAAAATTAATTTCACTTTCATTGAATTTTTATTTTTATATTCGTATTATGATGTTTATTATTAATTTTGTTAATTTAGATGGACGAGAATGATTCATTCAAAGACACCAATTGTGATTTACAAAGTCGAGTGGCCCGGATGAAAAGGAAAAACAAATTGATAGAAAAACGAGAATCCACAAAAAGAAATAAGCGCAACATCATTAGGAAAGGTACTTATATCACAAATTTTTTTAATAATTGTTATCTTATTCTAAACTATATTTATTGTTATATGTTATTATAATAACTTATTTTGTATATTAATATAAAGAATTCTTATACAGATTGTGATCATCAACAAATGGAGGGAAGTTTTGGAAAAAGATTTTTGGCGAAAAACGTTATTAATGGTATATTATGTATTTTATTATATTTAATAAATGAATTAAGAATAAATTGTAAATTAAAATTTTAAATGATAAATGATAAATTTTGTGCAGCCTATTCAAAAGTTAGCTCAAGTTCTCACCAAAATATTGACGGGCATAATATGACGCATAATGATGTTCTAACAGGTAACAATATGCGTAATAAAATTTTAAAATTGTGTATATATTATAATTTTTAATACTTATTATATTATTTGTTTACTTTTTAGATATTTTGGATTTTGGTGATCCTGACTATACGTGTTTATCTTGCGGCGCTCTCAATTGGTATCAAGAACGGATTCACAAAGATCGAAATAGTAATACACCATTATTTTCACTTTGTTGTGGTGTTGGGAAAGTGAAAATTCCATTGTTAAAAGATCCACCGGTTACTTTAAAAAACCTTCTTTTGGGGTTTGATAGAAGAAGTAAATCGTTCGTTGAAAATATTCGAGGATATAACACGATGTTTTCATTTACGTCAATGGGTGGTAAAATTGATGGATCTTTAAACAACGGAAATGGTCCATATGTGTTTAGGCTTCATGGACAAAATTGTCATATGATTGGTAGTCTACTACCGGAATCTGGATCAACTCCGAAGTTTGCTCAGTTATATATCTATGACACTCAAAATGAGATTTCCAATAGATCTGGTGTTATTAGGTATGATAGTATATTGTGTTATTTTGTTATAATAAAATAAAATACAACTTTTTAAATAATATCTAACATTTTAAAATTTTTTTTACAGATCACAAAATGGCCGAACAAATTTTGATCCTTCGATAATTGAGGACTTGAAAATGATGCTTGATGAAAATAATGTTTTAGCGCAATCATTTAGATTGGCTAGAGATAGACTGTCTAATTATGAATGTAATAACATAAAGTTAAGGTTGATTGGAAGTAGAAAATCAGATGGACGGAGGTATAATCTGCCTACTGCTTCAGAGGTAGCCGGTTTAGTTGTTGGGGATGTTGATTCTGCAGACAAATTTAGAGACATTATTGTTGAGACCAAATCTGGTATGTTGAAGCGTATTAATGAGTTACATCCCTCTTATCTTCCAATGCAATATCCATTACTTTTTCCATATGGAGAAGATGGATACAGAAAGGATATTCTATTTAATGATGATAAAAGGGGGGAAAAGGGAAACCATTAGTATGCGTGAATTTTTTTGTTTCAGAATCCAACAGAGAAGTAATGAGCCTTCAACAATTTTACACTCGAGAAAATTGTTTCAACAGTTTTTAGTTGACTCATACACCATGATTGAGGCCGAAAGATTGTCATATATCAGACATAATCAGAAGAATCTTAGGGCAGATTTGTACAAAGGATTATCTGAAGCTGTTTTGAGAGGAGAAACAAATCCATCATCAGCTGGTAAAAGGATTATTTTACCATCGTCTTATGTTGGTGGTGCAAGGTGTGTGTCATTTTAAATTCTATAAAATAATTTTTCTAACATTTCACTTCTCGAGTGTTCACATCATATGTGAATAATATATATTAAATGTAATTTGCAACTTTATTAAAATATAATTTTGTTGTGTATTATTTTTATTTTTTAAAGGTACATGATACAAAACTATCAAGATGCAATGGCGATATGTAGATGGACTGGCTATCCAGATTTGTTCATTACTTTCACATGCAATTCAAAGTGGCCAGAAATTCAAAGATTTGTTGATAAAGAAGGTCTTAGACCAGAAGACAGGCCAGATATAACAGCAAGAGTATTCAAAATGAAGTTAGATAAATTTGTTCATGACATTAAAAATGATGGAATATTCGGAAGAATTAAAGCACGTATGTGAACTCATTTTTTATATTAGTATTTTATATTTATATGTTTTTAATTCTAACATAACTTTTTTTTTATGCAGTCATGTACACAATAGAGTTTCAGAAACGTGGTCTCCCTCACGCACACATGTTGTTGTTCGTGCACCCAGAAGATAAATATTTATCTGGAATGGATATTGATAAAATAATTTCAGCTGAGATTCCTGATGAATGCGATAATCCGAAGTTATATGCTGTTGTGAAAAACTTTATGATGCATGGTCCTTGTGGTGCTTCAAATTTAAATTCACCGTGCATGAATGATGGCAAATGTTCCAAACATTTTCCAAAAAAGTTTGTTCAGGAAACAACTATTGACGAAGATGGATATCCGTTGTATAGAAGAAGAGATAATGGAAGAAGTATTGAGAAAAATAACATTCTTCTTGACAATAGATTTGTTGTTCCCTACAATGCTCAATTATTATTGAAGTATAATGCACATATAAATATTGAGTGGTGCAATCAACATAGGGCCATAAAATATTTGTTCAAGTACATAAATAAAGGAAATGATCGGATAACGACTTCATTTTATAAGTCTAAGGACCACGGTGATATGGGAGAAACACATGATGAAGTCAAAATGTATTATGATTGTAGATACATTTCTCCGTGTGAGGCAGTTTGGAGAATATTTGCATTTCCCATTAATTATCGTGAACCTTCAGTAGAAAGACTCAGTTTCCATCTTCCCAATGAGCAAACTATAGTATTTAATGATGATGACCACATTGAAGATGTTGTAAGAAGATGTGGCGAAGTTAGTACTATGTTTCTGGAATGGATGAAAGCAAATGAAAGATATCCAGAGGCAAAGGAATTGACTTATGTTCAATTTCCGAATAAGTTTGTTTGGAAAGAAGTAGAGGTGTTTGAAGAATCAACAAATAAAAAAAAGAAAGTTAAAAAGTGGTGCCCAAGACAACGTGGAATGAGTGTTGGAAGAATATTTTATGTTCATCCCGGAGTTGGTGAATTATATTATTTGAGGATTTTGTTGAATACTGTAAAGGGACCGACAAGATATGATGACATTAAAACCGTTAATGGCATTTTATATCCAACTTTTAAGGATGCGTGTTTCGCACTGGGGTTAATAGATGATGACAAAGAGTATGTCGATGCAATAGAAGAAGCATCACTTTGGGGATCAGGTCACTATTTGCGCTCACTATTTAGTACTTTGTTATTCTCGAACTGTATTTCAAGACCGGAATCAGTTTGGAACAAAACATGGCATATCCTTTGCGAAGATATCCTCCACAATCAGCGTAAAATACTGAACAAAAAAGGTAACAAATAAAGTTTGTTAAATGTTAACTTATAAAAATAATTGTTTATCATGCAATTTTAATATATAAAATATTTATTATTAGCGATGTTATATTAATTTATGATAAATTCAAATGAGTGATTATATAATATAAATAAACTTTTTTTTTGTATTTACAGATTTGCAGATGACAGATGATGAATTGATGAACTATGCACTTGCTGAAATTGAGAAAATTTTGAAGAGAAATGGTAGAAGCTTAAGAGAATTTCCAACTTTGCCGTTTCCAAATTTGGCACTAATTGAGGAAGGAAGAAACAGGCTTATTCATGATGAGCTTAGTTACGACAGAGTTTCATTGGCAGAAGAATGTAAAATCCTTATTCCGTCCTTAAATGATGATCAAAGAATGGTGTTTGAAACTATCATGAATGCAGTACAAAAGGAAGATGGAGGCATCTTTTTTGTTTATGGATTTGGAGGAACAGGAAAGACATTTATATGGAAAACTCTATCGTCTATTTTGATATCAAAAGGTGATATTGTTCTCACAGTTGCATCAAGTGGGATAGCTTCTCTTCTTATGCATGGTGGAAGGACTGCTCATTCAAGGTTTGGTATTCCGCTAATTATAAATGAAGAATCAACTTGCAACATCAAGCAAGGAAGTCCATTAGCCGAATTAATTTCTCAAACTCGGCTTATTATATGGGATGAAGCACCGATGGTACACAAACATTGTTTTGAAGCTCTAGACAGAACACTGAGAGATATCTTGAGATTTAAAAATGCTAATAGTATGAATATGCCATTTGGTGGAAAAGTTGTTGTTTTTGGTGGAGATTTTAGACAAATATTGCCTGTTATTCCAAAAGGCAGTAGACAAAATATAGTTGCAGCTACTCTCAATTCCTCTTATTTGTGGAGTAATTGCAAAGTACTGAAGTTAACAAAGAACATGAGACTTCAAAACAACAATTCAATGATCAACTCAAATGAACTGAAAGCATTTTCAGAATGGATCTTAAGCATTGGAGATGGAACTGTTGGTGGGGAAAATGATGGTGAAGCTACATTTGATATACCTGATGATATTCTTATCAAAGACACTACAAATCCTATTGGGGCAATTGTTGATAGCACATATCCCAGATTGTTGGAAAGTATTCGTGAGAGAACATACTTACAAGAACGTGCTATTCTTGCTCCTACATTAGATGTTGTGAATAAGGTTAATGACTATGTGTTGTCTGCATGGCCAGGTGAAGAAGTAACTTATTTAAGTTCTGATACTATTTGCAAAGTTGATTGTTATACAGATAGTCATGAAGATGTTTACACTCCAGAATTCTTGAATACAATCAAATCATCGGGTTTGCCAAATCACAAGCTAACACTAAAGATTGGTGTACCAGTGATGTTGCTCCGTAATATAGATCAGACTTCTGGCCTATGTAATGGTACTCGGTTAGTAATTACTCAACTGGGTAAACACGTGATCGAATGTGAAATAATAACAGGTTGTAATATTGGACAGAAAGTTTTCATTCCACGACTTGGTTTGACTCCATCAGATATCAGATTGCCATTTAAATTTCAAAGAAGACAATACCCTCTGGTTGTTTGTTTCGCTATGACTATAAACAAAAGTCAAGGGCAGTCGCTTTCCCATGTTGGTTTATATCTTCCTCGCCCCGTTTTTAGTCATGGTCAAATGTATGTAGCAGTTTCAAGAGTTACAAGCAAATCTGGATTGAAGATTCTTATTTGTGATAATGAAGACAGAACTTATAATTGTACTCAGAATGTAGTTTTCAAAGAAGTTTTAAATAATTTATAGTGATTATTGAGATAAATTGTTTCAATTTATTTATTTTATTATGCAAAGTTATAATATAATGTATTTTCATACACAACATATAATTATATAACTGCATGATATTATTTTATATTAATAGAAAATATATACAAAATATTGCATATACTATGTAATACTCGAGTGAACAACATTCCGTGCATCACACGGGTCGACAACTAGTAATTGTTATATCCATTCCTAGATAAGAGAATTCAAACGTGGGCATTATTTGTGGTACCAAGGTGAAGTTGTTTACTGTAAATGTGGATTGCAAGCACCAAGAGTAACATCGTAGACCAAAGACAATCTTAAAAGAGAGTTTTTTTGTTGCGTCAATGAGGAATGTCAAAGATATCCTATCTTGAATATGTATATTAGGAGTTTGGTTTGATGGAACGTGTTTTGAATGATGACTGTAACTTTTGGCAATGGTGCGACCTGGAACCTCATCTTTATTATGCATAATGGTTGCATGAATTGCGCGAAGAACGTAGAATGTTGAAGCAAGAGACCCGAAATTGGATGATCATGGGCTCATCTTGTTATGACAACGTTGAATTTCAGAAATCAATGGGGAGAATGTTTCTATGTCAAAGAAAAATGATGTTAATTTATGGGCTCAATATGGAAAAAGTGGTAATAGTTTTTGTTCCTGGGGTAGTGCTAGTAGTTGTAGGATACTATATGTGCCATATTTAAAATGATGTGGAAGAACTATCTAAGGTATCCGAAAGATAGCATTGCCCCATCCGCGGCAGCATCGCATATGTTCCTAAATGTAGGACATATGCTTCCAAAAGATCTCGTCTTGAAATATCATGGTTAGGGAATCATTCTACTCACCGATTGAACCTATCTCAACCTTCATACAAAGCCTCACCGTCTTGTTGCACAAAATCTGTGATATCTTTTTTCATCTTTTTTACTTTCTCGTAGGTGGTTGACATGCTTTTGGCAAGTGTACCAAAATAATACTGAGTAATAAAGTGAGCACAACGTGCTACGAGTTGTCGAACCTCAAGGACTACAAAAT
>JAYMTG010000272.1:0-13987 GCA_036897565.1 Pelargonium exstipulatum | reverse complement strand
CAGTACCAAACTCAAAACACAATTCATATTCTTCTACGTTTCTTCCACAACATAGAGCATAAATATATAATTGAGAAATGACTGACCCGTCCGGTTTGGTTGACCTGACCGGGTCGACCTTCGGGTCGTTTTTTAAAACCTTGAACTAGAGTTGTAGATTAGCGGATCCGGGTCGGTTCTTCTGTATATGCGGGTGGGTGGAAAAGAAACAAATTATTTTCCTCTTTTATTTTCTCTCTCTGATGCTTTTGTATCATACTTGGCCCTTCCTCTCTGATTGATGCAGATCGCCAGACCATCGTCGCCGTCCATCACCCCTCGCCTGCCACCGCACCTTCTCATCGCTGTCTATCGTTGAGGGCAGCAGCTACTGCGAGGTCCACGCCACTCTCTTACTTAGTCCGATTTCTCAGTTTTTTGTTGTTGTAAATTTTGCATGTTTATCTTTAATCTTTATCCTCTTCCTTTATATTTCTGTGATTTTCTTTACATATATGCTCCGAATTTTGGTATTTGATTGATGAACTGGAGAAAGATTTGTTGATTGATGTTTGAACTTTGAATTCTATGTTGGAATTTGATGTCTAAGTTCAAGCATTGTGATTATTATTACTCCTTTAACTTAAAAAGTTAAGGATAAATTTGATAGAGTTGGACGCTAAGTAGTAAGTCATATGAACATTGTCGGACAAGCCTAAAGCTATATTCAAGGCTCTCTTTTACCAATGGAAATGTTGTTACAAACTCAAAGTGTTCTAATTTAGGGATACCGTTGTTAAATTCATGCATTATTAACTAACCAAACGAAAGTGACATTCATTCTGGACAAAAAAGTAGGATGAAAGTTGAGACTCATTTTGTCTATTATATTAATACAATTGCTTTATAATTATGTGGAAATTTTCTTTTGATTGTTGAATTCATGCCACTTTGTTGATTTTTAGGATTGAGATTTTTGTATTCAAAGATGGATTTGGGGAGGCAGGTTTTCTCTGTAGATCTTCTAGAAAGATATGCGGCTAAGGGCCGAGGAGTTATTACTTGTATGGCTGCTGGGAATGATGTCATTGTCCTTGGGACTAGCAAAGGGTGGGTTATCAGACATGATTTCGGAGTTGGAGATTCTTATGGTATGTTCTGCCTAGTAGGCATTATACAATGTCATTACTGTTGATTTTCACTCATAATATTGAACATATGGCCAGACACTTGTAATTGTGCCTTGTGTTCCATAATAAATTAGATTTGGATAGTAAGTTATACATGGAGTTCTGAGCTCAGTTAGTGAACATGTTGTGTTCAGTATCAATTTTATGTGTTTGTCTATTGGTGTTGTTTATCAGTCAAGAATCTAAGATGCTGATCTAACATGATAAACCGGTCAAACTAAGAGTTGAGTAGTACTTGAATATGTATTTTGAATTGACAAATCTTGCTATTATCAAAAAATGAACTTGGTAATGTTTAGCTCATTCATTGATATATAGTATGAAAAGATACCTCATCTATCTTTATTGTTATGAAGTATAGATATTGATCTATCTGTGGGTCGAAATGGGGAGCAATCCATCCACAGAGTTTTTGTCGATCCTGGAGGGAGCCACTGTATTGCTACTGTTGTTGGCAATGGAGGTGCTGAGACATACTACACTCATGCAAAGTGGAGCAAGCCCCGAGTTTTAAGCAAACTGAAAGGCCTTGTTGTGAATGCTGTTGCCTGGAACAGACAGCAGATAACAGAAGGTAATCTTGCATTTTTCTTTCCATTGCTTGTTTCATAGAAACTAAATGTGTTTTGTTCACACTAATTGTGTTTTACTGATATAATTTAAATGCAGCTTCTACAAAAGAAGTCATTCTCGGTACAGAAAATGGCCAACTTCATGAGATTGCTGTGGATGAGAAGGACAAAAGGGAGAAGTATGTCAAGTTTCTATTTGAATTAACTGAACTTCCAGAAGCTTTTATGGGTTTGCAGGTACTCTAACCCCACCTTTTTTATGTAATGGTTCTATTGCATGTATTTTTATTTGCTTGCTCATAAAATATCTGGTTGGTTCATCTTGGCTATGGGTTTCTCTGTTTGGAGATTCATGATCAGTAATTTGAAACTTGATTTGATAAGATTGCGGTAGTTTTTCATAAGTTATGGACTGTACAGAGAGATGATTTGAGAAGGGACACTGTTACATAAAACACTAAATTACATGTGATTGAAGCTATAGTTTTGTTGTTGATAATTTTTTTGTTATTGTACAGTTTTGTTTAAAGCAATGGTCATCTTGGTTTTATTTTCTGTACAGATGGAAACAGCTAGCCTGAGCAATGGAACAAGATATTATTTAATGGCTGTAACTCCTACAAGACTTTATTCCTTTACTGGAATTGGATCACTGGATGTAAGTTTAAGTAACTGCATATTAGGAGTTATTGCACCTTAGATTATCAATTAAGCTGGAAAACTAATTCAAATGCATACATATCGATATCTTTATTCAGTTTATTGACGCACATGATCCTATTTTGTCTGTAAAATAGTCGGGTAGTTCCTACTCCATTTCATATATGTACTGACAGAATGATGTCCTCTCAATCAGAATTTAAATTAGATTATGTTGTACTATTTTAGTTTTGTATATTTTATGAGCTATGTCTGGCATGTAGTCTATTGGAAATCATGTTTGTAGATGTGGGTTCAAGTTTAACTATAGAGCAAAAGCTGTTGCGTTTCTTCTACCTGGGAATAAGCTCTATGCTAGCTGAATGATGTACTCTTAAAATTATGTAGTTTGGACATTGTCATATTCGCCCATTGAGAGTCTGTCCTCTGAAATTGTTGAAATGTGGCTGAATGCCATTTAATAGTAATTTTGGTGTTGGTGGCATGCTCCTTACCGTTTTGATCTAAGAATAGCGGATTAGTCATGCAAGTCTATTTGTTGTGCACATAAGTTGGAATCTTCCTCATCTCTTTTCACGTTTTCCTGGATTCTTTAATGCTAGAATCTCTTGTGGTGACTTGAATATGTTGGGACTAATAACCTTTTTACTCCTACTTTTGATGACTTGTCATTTTAACATAATGCTTATTGATTGTCACACATTTCTAGACTGTTTTTGCCAGTTATTTGGATCGTGCAGTGCATTTCATGGAACTTCCCGGTGAAATACCAAACAGGCAAGTACATCGGTTTAATATTAATAGTATATTCTAGTTTTTTATATAGATATTTTTATTTTTTTAGCAAAGGCTGGAATTTGTTTAATTGAGTTAAAATTAGTATTGTGTTTCTTATAACCAAATATTTCTGCTTGTAACTTTCATAATTGACTGCAAGTTTCTATTATTATAGTTTTTCACGAGCTTCTAATAGGCTGCTATTTTTGTCATCTTTCAGTGAACTGCTCTTCTTTATTAAGCAAAGAAGAGCTGTACATTTTGCATGGCTTTCTGGAGCAGGAATATATCACGGCGGCCTAAACTTTGGAGCACAGCATAGGTACAGTTTACCGTTCTTGACTTTCTCTTCCTGTTTTGAGTCTGTATATCACTTCAACTCACACTTGTGTGGCTATCTTTTTAAAACATAAGCTTGTTATCTTCTTGATACCGTATTTTGGTTGGACTTGTGATGTCTTATAAAATCTTTTCTCACTCTAGTGAACTGACATTACTTCAACAGTTCCCCAAATGGAGATGAAAACTTTGTGGAGAACAAGGCTCTTCTGAGCTATTCAAAATTATCTGAAGGTTCTGAAGCAGTTAAACCTAGTTCCTTGGCAGTATCTGAATTCCACTTTTTGCTTCTTATTGGGAATAAGGTTAAGGTATGTTTGTTTAGACACTGACATAATATATCCTGAACAATTTTTGTGGATGCTCACTGTCCAGAAGGTTTTTGAATCTGACTATCTATGTTAACTGTAAATTCTGTAGGTAGTAAACAGAATTAGTGAACAAATCATCGAGGAACTCCAGTTCGATCAAACATCCGAGTCAGTTTCAAGTGGTATCATTGGATTATGTAGTGATGCCTCTGCCGGGTTGTTCTATGCATATGACCAAAACTCTATCTTTCAGGTTTGATCTTGTTATTTATTTTTCATATTTTTTTATATTCATATTGCACTACGTGACCTTTTCCAATGTTACGGAGCTTAAAAAGTGAAACTCATTTCAGGTGTCTGTTAATGATGAAGGTCGAGACATGTGGAAGGTTTACCTGGACATGAAGGAGTATGCTGCAGCTTTAGCAAATTGTCGAGACCCGCTGCAAAGAGATCAAGTGTACCTAATGCAGGTCATATCTATCTTTGTCAAAATAATGTGATGGTCGGTCTAATTTTAGATCTTTACTATAGTTTCTCATCATATGATTTATGACTCAGTGTTTAACAAAAGTTGCATGTGATGCAGGCCGAAGAAGCATTTGCTTGCAAGGATTTTCTCAGAGCAGCTTCCTTCTATGCCAAAGTAAATTTTCCTTTCTTGATCCTGTGGTTTCACCAATATGTTAATAGAGTTATTGTGAGTGGACTTTTGCTTTGTTGGGACATCCCTTTTATTGTTCACCCAGTCAAATTCTGAGTTTTTATTTATTGTTTATTTATTATTGTTGTAAACAATAATGAAAAATGGTACTGCCTGATCATCAAACTTTGGAAATTGATAGTGGCTGACAATTTTTTGAAAAACTCATCAAGTACCTGCAATTAAATTTATTTAAAAGGACACCTTTTGGCTTATGTACCTTATGCTTTGCAGTACTACTAAATGTGCAAATTCACAAGCACACACTATTATACTCAATGATCACACCATAATGTTTACTCATTGAAACACAAATATGTCCCAAATAAAATTGGTTTGAATAATATCTGCAGTGTTCTCTGTTTTGGATTAAAAGTCTCCTATGTCCACATTACTCATCATAAAATACAATATTACTAATCGTTATCAACCATTATACTCCCATCTTGAGTTGAGCAATGGTGTCCTTAAACACGGAGACATATTTCTTGATAATTCAGGTTTAATATGTCCTATGTGTGGACCCATGAAATGAAATGTAGTAGTTAGATGGAAAAGTGGTTCTTATTGAAGGATATAACTTTGTAACTGATAAGGTGCAGTTTTGCAGATCAACTACATATTGTCGTTTGAAGAGATCAGTCTGAAGTTTATTAGCGTAAGCGAACAGGTAAGGACAATAGTTTTACCAGGTTTGACCAGATAACATATTAATCTTAATTCTGAAATGTTCAGTCTTTCTTTTTCTTCTTCTTTTTTTAAATGTAATATATATTTTTGTAACAAAGACAATTGTTAAATAATCTTGATCCAGCGTTCGTTATAAGCATTTTGGGAGTAAATTCATATTGTTTATTTGATTGTGGCTTTTAGTAATTGATAGCTATATAGAATCGTCAATGTTGAAAGTAATTATGTGTTGGATGGGATTTAGCTCAACAATGGCATTCTAGCTGACTTACAACACTGTCATGGCTGAACAAAAAGATGCATACATAAGCAGAAAGGAAAAAAAAAACTTACAATAGAGCTTTGTTGATACAGTGTCTGGACATGTGAAAGTGCAAATTAGTATACTGCTTTGCTTGTTTGCAGGATTCTTTGAGAACCTTTTTATTACGGAAGCTTGATAATCTCACAAAGGATGATAAATGCCAAATAACAATGATCTCCACATGGACAACTGAATTGTACTTGGACAAGGTTTTGTATCTTTCTTGACTATATCCTTACTCTCTCTTTTCCTTTGTACCATACTAGATAAAGATCATTTATCTAAATTTTAATTAGCACCACAAAGTAAAAAAGTTGCTTATGTGATATGTGAGGCATCTAACCGCAGCGTATATCTGATCATTTTAATACTTATTGTTTCAGTTATTTGACATGCCAATTTCATGTCAAGACTAAATTTGTTAGGGAAAACTAGTTAAATTTTTTTGGAGAACAAGTTAAGAAAATGGCTCTATATCATGGGTGTAGACATGAAGGTTTTTGATCTGTTAAAGTAAATTACATATCTTACCCCCAATAACATAGACAGAAGAAATGAATTTGTTTTATATAATGGCCCCCCACCTTTAATCTGTAAAATTAATGATGATGTTTTTGGGTTTGGAATGCCTTGAAAAAATGGGTTATCAATACATGGAAGCAGCTCCTGAGACGTCTCTAATGTTATTGGCCATTAAGAATTTTTTATATCCTCGCTACATTTTGAACTATAATCTCTAACTTTAGTGCTTTACACTTCTCTCAAAAACATATAAGACGCTAGTCTATCTATTTGAAAGCTAATTTCAGATATTGTACTCCTATTTGTTAGATAAATCGGCTGCTCTTGGAAGATGACACTGCTCTGGAGAATCGTAATTCAGAATACCAATCAGTCATTAGAGAGTTTCGTGCTTTTCTCAGCGACAGCAAGGATGTATTGGATGAGGCAACTACAATGAAACTATTAGAAAGGTATCAGTTTGTAATTTGGAAGTGTTGACACAATTTACTGTAAATTGTTTGCCTTAGATAACATTGATTATATATATATAAAGGTACCTTGTATATTATGTCTTTGAACTTGCAAATATCTTTGCTGACTATTTATCATTCTAATTTTTTTGACACATATGTTTATAGAACATTTGACATTAATGAACCTTTTCTTATTCATCAAAAAATGTATATTTATCTTTGTTTCGCAAAATCAAATTAAGAAGATTGCTTCCCGGCACAAGGATTTCTGTTCTTGAAATTGATGTTTATTATGTTGTTGCAGTAGTAAAGGACCCTATTCATTCTGGATCAGAATCAACTAATAGCCCTAGTGAGTGATGGAGTTAATTGTGGCTACATATAAGTGTAGAAAGATAGCATGTGATAGTAGTCTGACACTTTTTACTTTTGATGGAGCCTTGTGCACAAAGACATGACTAGCAGCTAGATGTGAAAGAACACAACTCACAGGCTTAAATTTGTATTTATGGTAGTTATAGGAATCCTTATCTGTATTCATACGTCTCCACTTTTACTAGATTGATGTAGTATTTCTAGTGGAAGAAGGTTTGTCCACAGGGTGTGACAGTGCATGCAATTTGGTTGGGATCTTGCTACAAAGATCAAGGTGGAGAGGAATCCAAACAAGTGGGGTGTTGAATAGAGAGTGTAAGAGTGCAAATTGTGTGGCCCTGTCAGTATAAGAGCGTTGATCTTAAACCATTATATTGAGAGATCAGTACTCACCTTATGCGAGTTTAAACTTTAAAGTAATGCCACAAAAGTTTCTTTTTCTCCTATTTGAGGGAGGGTGCTTGTTTTTGGATGTACAGTTATGGTAAATAATTTAATAACAACCTTTCTTTCCTTCTTGGTTTTGGAACTTTTCTGCAGTTACGGTCGGGTTGATGAATTGGTATATTTTGCTAGTCTGAAGGAGCAGTATGAAATTGTAATCCACCATTACATTCAGGTGTTTTTCTTTCCTTTTTTTCCTTATAGTTTCTTCTCACAATTATCACATATATCTTTCACTTGAGGTAAAAGGATATTGAATGTACAGTTTGATGAGCTAATGATGTCATTCACAAATCACAACGCTTAATCTGGCCCCCAAATGTGCAATATGTTTAGGCTATTTCAAGTTGTTATTTAATTCTATTGTTATTTGACCTTGTCCTTTCTGCTTTTTATCAGCAAGGAGAAGCAAAGAAAGCATTGGAAGTGCTTCAAAAACCTGCTGTTTCTATAGACCTTCAGGTAGATTAAGTTCAAGGAGTTGGAACATACATGTTGTTGTGTATCATAATCTACATGCTGGTTACTCAATTTTTGGCTATTCTGTTTAACCATTTCCACATATCATCATTTTAATGCTTGTATTTTTCTTGGTGCTAGTTAAGCAGTTATTTGCCATTGCTTGAGCTCTCCAAAAATAATAAATACTATTCTATTTATTCTGCAGTACAAGTTTGCCCCTGACCTCATTATGCTTGATGCATATGAAACCGTGGAGTCGTGGATGGCCAGAAAAGACCTCAACCCTAGGAAACTAATTCCTGCAATGATGCGTTATTCAAGTGAACCTCATGCCAAGTAATGTCGACCCCTTTTTCCTATTCAGTTATATATGTTCTTCGCATGTCATGTAACCAGATTAAGTAAATAGTGTCATCAAGTATCCATTATTGAGTACATGTAAACTCATCAATAATCCTTGCGGAGATCAAAATTTAGAATTTTGTAAGGATTAGAAAAACTAGAGCAGTGGGAACAAGCATGGGTTTTTCAAAGTGTCGCTTGTACCTGTACTGGACATCTTATATGGTTCATTATCTAACGGTTATCAGTTACATATCTTTTCATTCAAAACCTATTACTAGGAAATGTTGTTACATATAAAGAAGGATACCACAAACATCTCCTTTATTAGTCAAATAGTATAAATAGTTTTGGTAGTGGATGTTAAATCTGAATTTTCATTCAATAACTAGGACAAGGCACCATGACTGAGTGCTTATTCCTGTAAATCTTATATAAGCACCTAGACTATCTATCACCATGAAAGATTTAAATTGTTTTTAGAGATTATGCGGTTATTTGATTCATGAATTTGAACACTACAGTATCCTGTGTTTAGATCTTTCAATTTGACATTGTAATTTGATACTCTAATATCTCTGATTTGGCATGCTCATTTTGCATTGGTTTGTACTTTAGCTTTTATGTGCAGATGTATTCATTTCTTACATGGTTAAGATTGGCATATAGTAACTGATATAGACAGACAAAAAGGATTAACTGTGACAATTGGAAGTTGTTAGTGTTGCAATTTAGAGTTATCTGTATCTTTTGATAAGAAATTTATATCACTCAATGTGTTATATATTGCATGCAGGAATGAAACTCATGAAGTCATCAAATATTTGGAGTTCTGTGTTCATCAATTGCATAATGAGGACCCTGGAGGACACAACTTATTGCTTTCTTTGTATGCCAAACAGGTTGGTTGCACTACTTACAGTTAATGAAGTTAATTATTTAAAATACTCTTATAAATATGATTACACTATGTAGTTCATCTGTAATTGTTTGTTATTTTCTTCCTCTTTTTTTTACAGTCTTTACATAGGCTAACTACTTGGTTGCTGGTTCATGTTTGCAGTGGCAATTGCTTATTAAAAATAAAAAGAAAAATATACCTGACTTATGCATGCTATAAGTGTCTCTATAGACTATAAATTTCCAGTTATTCCCATTAAAACTTTCATTTCTTAGAACCCTAGCCACATTATAACATAAACCTTATTGCTCTTCTTTACCATCAAACTTGATGTTTGATTATGGTACAAATATGTTTCTTACACATAATAGTGCATTTTGACGAGGACCTTGAGATTGTATTATGATTATCTAATTGATAATTGTGCAATTTTTTTTTTCATTGACATAACTACAATTAATTTTTTACCCGAACCCTTTCAAGGAACAGAAATTGTTTTTTTTCATGTATGTAATATGTTTATATCCTGACTAGACTAACCATGTATATAATAAAAGATTCTTTAAATTCGATTCCAATCAATTGATTTGTGTATTTATGTTTTTTACATACCACCAATCACAATGCATACAAATTTCTTCTTTTAATTTATTTTGGCTTAAAAGAGAATTTTCTTCTTTATCATAAGCAGGAAGATGATAGTGCACTGTTGCGCTTCTTACAATGCAAGTTTGGAAAAGGACGAGAAGGTGGTCCTGATTTTTTCTATGATCCTAAGTATGCCTTGCGACTTTGCCTCAAAGAAAGGCGAATGCGTGCTTGTGTTCATATTTATGGTATGATGTCTATGCATGAAGAAGCAGTTGCTCTTGCTCTACAGGTGATATTATACTGTTCATTTTTATATCATTCTTTAATGTGTATATCACTTCAAGTCAGTTGAGTTTTCATATCCATCTGCTTTCAAATATTTTAACCTGTTTGTACTGGCTTGAAATTTATTAACATGCAGTTTCTTAGGAAAACATATAGATTGTGATTTTTGTTGGATACATTTTGGAAGTCTTTAATTTACTATTATTTTATGCTCTCTAATTTTGGTGTGCACTAGGTTGACCCTGAGCTTGCCATGGCTGAGGCTGACAAGGTTGAAGATGATGAAGACTTGAGAAAAAAACTCTGGCTTATGGTTGCTAAGCATGTCATTGAACAGGAAAAAGGAGCTAAAAGGGAAAACATACGTAAGGCAATAGCGTTTCTCAAGGAAACTGACGGTCTTTTAAAGATTGAGGATATATTACCATTCTTCCCAGACTTTGCCCTGATTGATGACTTTAAGGTAAGCCTTCTTTCACAAATTACAAATTTATTAGAAAATGTGCGAAAATAAGTGTGCTCTCACAGATCTGTCCCTCTCTCTCAATAACATTTTTTTCTAGTTGGTACATTGAGGTGAGTGCAAATTCTGTTGAGTCCTCAGATGGTAGCTTTAATTCATACTCTACTCTATGGACAACTGTATTGTTTCTCTGTGTAATATGTCTGTATTGATAGCCATTCTTCTTGAAATTTCTCATTCAGTTGAATCTATAGCTGTGTGCCTAGTATGTACTGCAAACTATCTTCCACAATAATTTATCGGCTAATTGTTTGTGGACTCTTAAAATAGTCTTCATCTATTATTGAATTTGAATTTCTCTTGCTATTTCTGTAGGAGGCGATTTGCTCATCTTTAGAAGATTACAACAAGCAAATTGAACAACTGAAAGAGGAGATGAATGATGCTACACATGGTGCAGATAACATCAGAAATGATATCAGTGCACTAGCTCAAAGATATGCTGTAATTGATCGTGATGAGGAATGCGGGGTATCAATTTTCCTTTTTTATTTATTTCTTTTCATCATTGTTGATTGATTTTATTTGCTGCCAAATTCTCTTTTCTTTTCTTCTTTAGTCCTTAATCCCTTTCTTTCCTTTCCTCACAGAGTCTCATTCTTTTCATTAATTCTCTTTATTGTCTTTTCTCTCATCTACTTTTGTTTCATTCTATCCTTTCTTATTATGGCAATTGAATCATCTAATAACTCTTCTCTTTATCATCCTGCATATGTCGTTACCAATGCGGCTAATTTTGTTCCTATTAAATTAAATACCAAGGATCCACGTTATCAACAGTGGCGTGAAATGTTTCGCAAACTTTGCTTAAGTCATTCGGTTCTTGGGTACATTGATGGTACTACTAAACCCACTGATGCTAATGATACCACTTGGTATCGAATCGATGCTATTGTTGGTACATGGCTTTTTGCTACAATTCATCCCGACCTTACTATCCTATACCTCGTTCCTACACTGAAGCTCTTGACGATCCTCATTGGAAGGCTGCCATGGTTGATGAGTTGTCTGCTCTTCATTCTAATGGCACTTGGGACCTAGTCCCATGTCCTTCCAATGTCAATATTGTTGGCTCGAAGTGGGTTTTTAGATATAAATTTCGATCTGATGGTTCTTTGGAATGTTACAAGGCTCGTCTTGTTGCTCAAGGATTTACCCAACAACCTGGTTTTGACTATGAGGATACTTTCAGCCCCGTTGTCAAACCCGCTACCATTCGAACTGTTCTCAGTCTTGCTCTCTCTCGCTCATGGTCTATTAAACAATTTGATGTCAAAAATGCATTTCTCCATGGTCATCTTCAAGAAACAATTTATATGAAACAACCTCCTTCCTCTTGTCCCTAATATGTTTGTCTTCTTCGAAAGGCTTTATATGTTCTTAAACAAGCTCTTAGGGCTTGGTATCATCGCTGGGCGACCTATCTTTCTTCATTAGGCTTTACAAGGAACAAAGCTAATACTTCCCTATTCATTTACAATCAAGGTACATCTCACGTTTTTCTTTTCCTCTATGTTGATTACATCATTCTCACTGTGTCATGTGATCAACTTCTTGAATCTCTTACTACTCATCTATCCTCCGAATTTGCTATGTCTTGGTGATCTCCACTATTTTCTTGGTATTTCGGTCACTTATTCCTCCACCGGCATGTTTCTTTCCCAAGAAAAGTTTGCACATAAAATTCTTCAACGTGCTAATATGACTTCTTGCAACTCTTGCCTCACTCAAGTTGACACTAAGGAAAAATTGCATGCCTCCTCTGAACCCCCAATCTCAGATCCTTCTCTATATCGGAGTCTTGCAGGTGCTCTTCAGTACCTCACTTTCACTCGACCCAATATTTCTTATGTTGTCCAATGAATTTGTCTTGTCATGCATGATCCTTGTGAGCCTCACTTCCATGCCCTTAAAAGAATTCTTCGTTATCTTCAAGGAACCATCTTTCATGGTCTTCTTCTTCCACCGTCCTCCACCAACACTCTAGTTGCTTATTCTGATGCTGATTGGGCTGGTTGCCCAGATACCCATCGATCTACTTCTGGCTATTGTGTCTTTTTTGGTGACAATCTTATTTCTTGGTCCTCTAAACGTCAACATGTTGTGTCTCGGTCGAGTGCTGAGGCAAAATATCGTGTTGTTGCGAATGCTGTTGCTGAGACCACTTGGTTATGTAATCTTCTTCTTGAGTTACATAATCCTCCATCAAAAGCCACCATTGTGTTTTATGATAATATTAGTTCTGTATACTTGTCATCTAACCCTGTACAACACCAATGTACCAAACATGTTAAACTTGATTTACATTTTGTACATGAGAAAGTTGTTAAAGCGAGCTTCATGTATTGCATGTTTCATAATTCTATTAGTGTATTGAACTTTTTACAAAGGGTCTCCTTTTTCTCTTTTTTTGCAGAAAACAAGTTCGATCTAAACATCTGCGGCACTCTTGTTCCGACTGCAATGTGACATGTTAGATAAATTACTAAATAGATAAGTATTTATTTTATTTACTTGTCTTATCCATTGTAATTAAATTTTAATTTTTTTTAAAGAAACATCAGTTTCATGAAGATCAATAGAGAATTACATACTCGATAACGAACAAACTGGACATAAAATATACTATCTTAGTAACCCGATTCGTTGATCTCAAATGTCCAAACGAACATCAAACTGTCATACAGTTGTTTGAAATTTTTACAGCTATAGTGGAACAAGCATATATGTTTTTCCTCTCTGCTATTGCTCTCTTCAAATTTATCTTACACGCAACTACTTCCAGATAAAACACGGATACTCATAATGATAAAAAAGGATGAACTTCCAACAATGATAGAAAAATTTTCAATAATAAAATACAAACAAAACTCAAAAGTAACCGAACTACTAAAATACAATTTAATACAGAAAAACATGAAGAAAACAATGCATCTATTCGTAGTAACCATATTTTCACAACAAACTTATGGTGAAGATGAAAATGATAAAACAACGTCTGCAATCATATCAAATACGAGGAGCCAATAATGATGATGAACCAAACGGTAGAGCAAACTTAATCAAGTTGAATCTACTGATCTGTGTTTATTCAATTTATAAAGCGAGTAAAAAAGGATTGAACCACCGCCGTTTAAGAAAATTTTACGATTTGGTCATGATTAGTCATAAATCAATGTTGGATAAAGAAATTAGAGTTTCACTGGATTGTTAGTCTATGTTTTGGTGTCTAATTCATACCAATAAGGGGAAATTACACATATCCCCTATGAACTATTAACTTAAAACACCTAACCTCCTTGAAGTAAACGTCTTGACACCTAGTCTCCATAAACTTTTCATTTAACGGATTTGGTTCATCTTGATGTTAGTTTGATCTAAAAAGACCATTATATCCTACTAGTTTAGTTTCCAAACAAGCCCTTACGTTATTTATAATTTAAAAAAAAAACTAAACTAGCATTTGATCTCTCTCTCTCTCTCAAACATGCACGCCGGCGATGCACGGTGGAGCTTGACGGTGGCGAGAAGCGTCATGGCGACGATGATGTTCCAGCATGGG
>JAYMTG010000271.1:0-13997 GCA_036897565.1 Pelargonium exstipulatum | reverse complement strand
TTTCCAAAATATAATAATGAAAATAGAGAAAAAAGACTCTTAACCAATAAATCATGGTCAATTAAGTGATGTCACATCACTTTACATCTATATCCATTCCAATGAATTTTTGGGCGCTCCGCTCGAATCCGTTTTGACTATCTCTTGACTGAAATTCCTGATACTCTAAAAAATAAACTTATCCTTATGCAAATTTATCGTGTTATTATCCTCCTATTAACATAGTTTATCTCAAGCAATAAAATAAGATAAAATAAAAACTCACATCCTTGATTTTAAAAAAAAAATCACATCCTTTATTCTCTATATACATTGTCTTATTTTAATTTTTGAAAGTTCTTTTATACATTAAATAATTAGGGGAAAAGAAAAAAGAAAAAAGAAATAAAAATCAGAGGCACATGATGACTATATCTGTCCTCTCTGCAACCTCCGAGCATCCTCAAAGCTAACATGCGCCGGGCTCGCCTTTCGCACCCATCATCCGCCTTCCTCCGCCGCCGACGTTGCTGCTGATTGCTGTTCCCTTCTTCTCCGGTTCTCTGTCTCTCGGAGGAAACTTCGCGATTTCCTCGGTATCGATAATGATGGAGATGACCTCATGGAGGCACGTCTGGGAAGCGGGGATTGTGCTGCTGCTCTTCTGTGGGAGCCTCACCTCCGCGGCCGCGACCGTCTCTTCGCTGCCTTCAGGCGCCTGTCCCGTCGAATCCGCTGCTGATTTGATCTTAGGGTTTCGAGATTCCAACTGTTCGGTTGGTGGCGACGTTGAATCTCACGAATTCGTCGGTGTTACCGAGGTATGTATCTATGTGAATTTATCCTAATTGCAGAATATATAATTGCTGATTGTTCATTTAGTTTTGGTTGGAGGTAATTAGGCTTGTATTGCGGCCAATTGTTTTCATGTAGCTGATGGTAAAGCTGTAATTCATATTCTAGGCTGGCTTGATTGCTTTCAATATAGTATATTTTTACATTTGTACTTGAAATCTTACCCTGCAATTGCATTACTTCGGGAGGAAGGTTTTGCCGTGAAAGCAAGCATGATTTTGAGTAAAATGTATGCTTCTTTGTTTTATAGGGAGATGAGTATTCATTGCAAAGGGCACTGAATTTGGTTCACAGGAATAGTCATGAGTACGTAGCCGTGCTGTTCTATGCATCCTGGTGTCCTTTCTCTCGCACTTTTAGACATAGCTTTTCCATCTTGGCTTCATTGTATCCTTCCATTCCCCATTTTGCCATTGAGGAATCAGCCATCAGGCCAAGGTATGCGGGCGAATGTATGTGTTTTTGCTGTGGTGATGTCTTTCGATTATTGAGGTAACACGGTGTGTTTTGATTGTTTCAGCATACTGTCAAAATATGGCGTCCATGGGTTCCCAACTCTTTTCCTTTTGAATTCTACAATGCGCATTCGTTATCATGGCTCTCGGACTATTGGATCTTTTGTTGCTTTCTACAGTGATGTTACCGGTAAGCCTTCTTTTAAGGGCTGTGTTGTGAATATGAGTGCTCTTCTTGCCTCTTTCTATGACACTGCTTGCTCTTTATCACATAGAAAGATATTCATCTTCATGATTTGCTGGTTTCTTTTTGGTGTGAGCATTTATTTGGTTTTCCAAATGATAGATTGCCTCATTTCTCCTTTAGTTTGGTGTGGAATGTAAGATATCAATGCTTGGCTTGTATTTTGAAAACACACATATTATAGTCTTGCGATTTGCCACTTAGTTAAGTTTTTATTGGATAGACTAGCATAGTGTAGGTGAATTACATGCTGAAAGTGTGGTAAAAAGTTACAAAGTGGATGGGGGTGTGATTTGTAAATCTCCCAAGGTTTAAGATTGTTGTTTGTCATTTTTTGTGCTTCTTCCTTCTGCTTAATGATGCCGACTGTATATCCATTACAGATAGTTCAAATGTCTCTCTTGACAACGTAGGAAGTTGAGTTCATGTATTGTAGTATTATTATGTTTAGAATGGTACTAGTAGCTGGATATCTGTTGACACTGTATTGGTATATAGGTATCACAACTGAATTGCTGGGAAAAACATCCGTGGAAAAAATTGGACATCTATCCAGTCATGAAAAGCATGATAACATTGACCAGGAAAACTGCCCATTCTCGTGGGCAAGATCTCCAGAGAATATGCTTCGGCAAGAAACATATTTGGCTTTGGCCACAATATTTGTGCTGTTGAGATTGGTATACTTGTTGTATCCAACTCTGGTTTTATGCATTCAGTATAATTGGAGAAGGCACATCCAAAATGTGAGGTTGGGGAGTTTATCAGAGCATCTTCTGGCCTACATGAATCGAGCAGTCCAGTTAATTAATTGTTTGAAGGAGCCTTGCAAGAGAAACAATTTGCAGGAAGGGGCAATGAGTGCAAGGGCATGGGCGTCCAAATCCCTTGCCACTGTTTCAATTGGGGATGCAAGCACCAGCAAGGGCGAATCCCACTAATCTTTTCTCTACGATCGAAACAGATTTTGGATTAATTTTTTGTTAACTTCCCCTTAAAGGTGTTCCGGTCGGGGTTTGACGTTTCTATGTAATGAAGGTGAAAAGGATAATATTCATATGTAGTAGAGGATTTCTTATTTGTCTATATGATTCAGATTACAATTTATTTACTGTGGGGTGAACACGCAAAAGTTTGGTCTCCTATTAGGTTGTTAAACTCTGTTAGTAGATTCGTGTCGATGCGTTGCATTTATGTTGTAAAAGTCTCGCTTTCATCTTCGTTAAGAAACTTGTGTAGATTAATTTGTTGATTATTCCTCTATTCTTTTGTGCAAATGGATTGTGTGCTTGTGCTTGTTAAATAGATAAAATTGTCTACCTCACTAATTATCATGGAAATGCAACTTTCACAGTACTTCCTCCTATTTGTATATTTCATTTTCTATCACATGCATGTGTTCTAATTGAATACATATTTTTCTATAACAACGATTAATAATTCATGCATAACTGATTACACAAAAAGAAATCAAAAGCTAATTTGAAACGGAAAGATGTTTCTCACAATATTTGTTACACTTGGTTTTTGCCCAACGGACGACAAATATCTATGTCTATTTTATTTTGATAGTGTTTGATCCGAATCAAGAATGAAATGTTGTTTTGGAATAAGAATTCCTTTCTCCTCTTTCCCATTATTCCAAATTATTTTAATTCAAAAACTCATAAAAACTGTTATCCATTTTCAAGCCATTTTGAAAAATTGTTTTCCAGTTTTCTGTTTTCTAATTTTCTGTTTTTCAAATGGAAAACTGTGCAACTAAATTTTTTTCCAGTTTTCCACTTCTTATAGAACGATTTTCTGGAAAACTGGAATAATAACTCCACGACTAAACAACCCCTTATGTTTATGGAGTATTGTTTGAGGCAGAAGGGAAGAGTAGAGCAGGTTGGGTGGTCCGGAACCATTTTAGTTAGGTTTTGGGTGGGTGGCTGCTCCTGTTGGGATGGTTGTGAGGGATCTTAGTGTTATTGAGGGCCTTGCCATTCGAGAGGCTTTACCATGAATTCGTGATCGGGATGGAATAACCTTGTTATCAAGTCTGACTCTCAAGGTGTTATTCGTGCAGTCTAGATTTTAGGAGATGTTACTGGTGCTTTTGGTATGATAATTTTAGATATTGCATCTTTGGTTGATAGTTTGATTAATGTTGAATTCAGTTTCGTAAATCGGTCTGCAAACCGAGTGACTCATGTTTTAGCTAAGTTCCCGTCGTCCTTGTCCGACACTGTGGGATGAATTGACTCTCAGTTTGCCCGAGTTTATTCCTCTTTGTTAATATTGCCAATTTGAATTAATTTAGGAAATGTTTTGTTAAAAAAAATAATAATAATATCAAATTTAGTACTTTTTAGCTCAACAACAAAAATTTATAAAATAGGCATTTTTACCTTGGACAGATATTTGGAAATGTACTCTAACCCAAAATTTATATGGAAATTTACCATGCAAACAAATAACACTTCACTAGAAAATACATCATGTGACTATCTTTTGTCCTTTAAAATATCATTAATTGATGGACATCCATGAAAGTCACATTACATCACACAACACCATCTTCCATTATGCATTTCTTGTTTCTTTCCTCGTAGCTTAAGTTTTCATAACCTCTGCGATTTTGGGTATATAAGAAGGAAACTTAGAGTAACGTTTGGTTTAAGAAATAAGATAGATTAATAAAATAAGGGTAGAGATAAATTTGAAGAATTTAAGAAGTGAAAACGTGACGGAGGAAAAGAAGATAAAGAGCGGCGACTTGATTTAGAAGAGAAGCAAGGAAGACGAGTCTCATGAATATTGAAAAACAATCGACTCATTTGAACAGAAGATATAGACCGAAATAACATGATCCGCTTTAAGCGAAAGTAAAAGAAAAAACTCCGCTTATACAAATAAACAATGTCATAGTAAGAAGTTAAATCTAGTATACGAGCATTATCTAGAGTTGATCAACGAAATTTTCATACTCACTCTAAATCGGAAGATTCACAATTCGATTTAAGTATCAACGACTTAAAAAGTTACATCATTTTCAGTAGGAGCACAATACAAAGAAAATAAATGACCGTTAAACACCTTGACTAATTGTAGCATGGCAGTTTGGTTAAATCTCAACAAAAACAAGGGCAATTGTATCACCCCAATCGAACTTGATACCCAATGTCTCTCTGTCCTTTGTCTCCTTCTTCGAACACTATAAACAAACCACCAAAAAACCATCCAATTCACTAACACTCATCCATGGCTCTCTCCTTCCTCATCCTCGCTCTCCTCATTGCCACCTCCTCCGCCGCCAATCCCACCACCATCTCCGTCCCGCTCTCCGGCGACCACCCATCCTCCGATCTCTCCCACCGCCTCCACAGCCTCGCCACCGCCTCTCTGAACAGAGCACGCCACCTCAAGAGCCCCAAGACCAAACCCAGCTCCAGTCTCGTCAAGACTCCTCTTTTCGCTCAGAGCTATGGCGGTTACTCTGTTTCTCTCCAATTCGGGACTCCTCCGCAGACCATGTCCTTCGTCATGGACACCGGAAGCAGCCTCGTCTGGTTCCCCTGCACCTCCCGGTACATTTGCTCCGGTTGCAACTTCCCCTCTGTCGACCCATCAAAAATCCCAACTTTCATGCCCAAACTGTCATCAACTTCGAGGATTGTTGGCTGCAAAAACCCCAAATGCGAGATTATTTTCGGGTCCGATGTCGAATCTCAATGCAGAAGCTGCGACCCAAATGCCCTTAATTGCTCCCAGACGTGTCCGCCTTATGTACTTCAGTACGGCTCCGGCAACACGGCCGGGCTCTTGCTGACGGATACCCTGAATTTTCCCGAGAAAATTGTCCCTGATTTTCTGGTCGGATGCTCTGTTTTCTCCACCAAGCAGCCCTCCGGGATCGCCGGGTTCGGCCGCGGCAAGGAGTCGCTGCCCGCCCAGATGGGCCTCAAGAAATTCTCCTACTGCTTGCTCTCCCACCGATTCGACGACACGCCGGCGAGCAGCGACCTCGTTCTCGAGATCGCCGGCGACCGCAACGGCTCCGCCAAGACCGGAGGCCTGAGCTACACGCCGTTTCACAAGAACCCGGTTTCCGAAAATTCCGCGTTCCAAACTTACTACTACCTAACACTCCGGAAAGTCATCGTCGGCGACCAGCACGTGAAAGTTCCGTACAAGTATCTGGTGCCGGGACAGGACGGCAACGGCGGCACCATAGTGGATTCCGGGTCGACCTTCACGTTCATGGAGAAACCAGTCTTCGAGGTCGTGGCACAAGAATTCGAAAAGCAAATGTCCAAGTACAAGAGAGCCGCTGACGTGGAAAACCAGTCCGGTCTCCGGCCGTGTTTCGATATCTCCGGCGAGAAGTCCGTTTCGTTCCCGGAACTGACCTTCCAGTTCAAAGGAGGAGCGAAGATGGTATTGCCGCTGGCCAATTACTTTTCTCTGGTCGGAAGTCCCGGCGTCGTGTGCGTCACGATCGTCACCGACAATGTCGCGGCGGAGCCGGCAGCCGGACCGGCGATCGTATTGGGGAATTATCAGCAGCAGAATTATTATGTGGAGTATGATTTAGAAAATGAGAGATTCGGATTCAAGAAACAGACATGCAAGTGAGCTGGAGAATAACATTATCACTTTTAAATTATTCAGTCGATTTTAAATTCAGCAATGACGGCGGCGCCGGTGAAAGACTCTGTTCACCTATTGGTGTTAGTTTGATAATCATTCATTAGTTTTATTTTTAAATACTAATAAATGTTTCTTCAAAACGCTAATCAAACAGCTAAAAGTAATGAATTTTAGGCAACGTATTATGTTATTAATTATTATTAATAGTTGTTCTCTATACCATTTCTTAAAATCGGAAACAGGATTAAATTATAAAGTAGTTGTTGATTTTTGTTGATTATGGTAACTTTTCTTGCTTTCTTTTAGTGGGACACTATGATTGAATATTTAAGCAGATATTAAGAATCACCATTATTATTGTTAAAATATAGGTAAATATTATGCTAATTAATGAGTCTAAACCTGGGCAAGTATTGCACATGTTAGAACAAAAATAAAACCTTGGTCCCCAACTTTATAAAAAATGGGTTTATGCTCTCTAGCATTCTAGGGTTTCAGTTTTTAGTTTCTCAGTATTAGTGGGCGGCGCATCTGGCTTCGGAGCAAAGGCAAGGCACCGGTGTTGGGGTTTGACAGTGGGGGCGGAAGTTGCGGCTACAAGAGGTTTCTTTGGCGAAAGAAAGCATAACACAACGATGGCACAAGGGTTAGGGCAAATGTTACATATGTTGTCGTTGGACGAGGAAGAGCAAGGCAGTTTGGAAATGGCGCCGGCTGGGAAGCGTCAAAAAATGGTGGGAGGAGTGGAAGTAGTGGAGGTTGTTGATGAACAGGTGAGCCGTAATGACCATACTTGCTTAGGTGACTAGTTGGAGAGGAAAATAGATGGTGGCGGCTAGAGGCCACCGTTGGAGGCTGGTGCTCCTTTGAGAAGAGGGGGGACGGCTCGTGTGAGGGGTAGCAGTGACACAGGGGAAGCGTTATTCACATCTGTTTTTGCCATGTTGAGTCTCATGTTAGGACCCGATATGTCTGGATGGGGTTTGCATCTACAGATGGCGGGTTTGGTTTACGTATTTAGTTTGCGGTTTAGTTTGTTTACTGTTGGTTTGGTTTATGTATTCAGTTTGCAGTTTGTTTTGTTTGGTTCGCAGTTGTTTGTGCCAGTAGTGGGTTACAACGAGGTTTGGTTTACCTCTTGTTTAGATCGAATCAGTGATAGTAGGACCTGAGTTGCTAGGGTTCTGTATCCACGTCTGGTTCGGGTTTCTGGGATCGTCAACTATAGTTGTAATTGATTTCAGTTATTAATAGTAAAGGGTTCGCATTAACAAAAAAAGTTTATTAGAAACTAATGGAAAGAGATTATAATTTTTTTAGTATTATTTTTTAATAATAAAATATAATTTCTCTCCCCATAGTTGTCTTTCCTCTTCTCTCTAGTTCTTCATTAAAATTCTTCTTTTGAACAATCGTCGTTCTCTTTTCAATCAATGGTGGTTCAATTGTTTCCTTCGTATATTTACTACACTCTGAATAAGAACAGACTCGACCTGATTAATTTTATTCTTTCGTTTGTTTCATCATCACTATTGGCTTATCGAATACGTACGTAAGATCCCCTTGCACCCGTCTTGTTATAATCTCCGTCTTCACTATATGCTAGTTTGTGTCTTTGTGATATTATGTTTACCATCGGTAGATAATTTTTCTCACGTTATTATGTTTTAAATAATATTTTAGTACTTTTCTTATTTTTATAGTTGTTTTCTACTGCGTGATATTTTCTCTTGTTGGAAGTTTTGGTTTATCTTTTGTTGTTGAAAGTTTTGGTATGACTTCCCTTGTTGGAAGTTATGTTCGATATGAGTTTATAGGTGTTGTTTGGTGTTGCTGGGAGCAATTGGTATCAACAAGGACTCAAGGATAACTATCGATTATCTTTGAAAATGATGTTATTCGGGTCGTTGTTGGATTGAGAACTTAAGAAGACGGAACTAAAATCTTCGAGTTGGGTAATAATGATTCAACACAATTCTTTAATAAAACAAAATTTGTGTATGTGAAACGGTTTGCGAATAAGGTGACCAATGCGTTTGTTAGATCCGTTGTTCTATATCAGACATGCACTATTGATTATCGAGTTATAAGCTATAACCATATAAATATAATAGTTTTACTCATAGAATAAGCCTTTTCCAATTTAAATATTATGTTTGGCTATTATAATTTGACTGTATTTCTTATTATTCCTAGTTGAAATATACTATTTGCGTCTATACATAAAGATTCATCTGAAAGAACAATTATCCCAAATATTCTTGTCTCAATTCTTTTTGTTTCTTGGTATTGTTAATTTAGAACATTTATTATATTTTGGTTTCTTGAAATTAAAGTTGAAACCACTCAATTTTTTAAAGCGGCGACCAGATATTTCAATTCCACATAATTATCAACGCTCTTCACATTTGCCAACTTTCCTTCCTCAATAAATTAAGGCCTAAATTAAATTAAAAAATAGCATTTGAATTTCTTTAAAAAATATAATTATTTAATTTGCAGCCAAGAAAGAAGAAGATTGTGAGTAGCTAGAACGTGTAACCAATATAGTTCACCAACTCCATCATCTCCTGTCACCAACACCATACCAACACCACCTTATATATATAAATTGTAGCCATAGCCATAGCCATAGCAATCACAAAGCAAATTGAAAGAGAAGATGGAAAGCAATATCAGCAAGAAAGCACCAGTTTGTGTTGTTGATGCCTCCACCTATGTGGGTTTTTGGATTCTCAAAGGATTGTTGAGCAAAGGTTATTCAGTTCATGCAGCCATCCAGAAGAAAGGTTAGTTCTTGTATGTTATATAATTTCATCATGCATAACCAACATCACAGGGCAAGCGGCTTAAGACTCTTGAGCTCTCAGGTCAAGTCTCGTTGTTGATACGTTGGCCGCTAAAAACAGCAATCATCAGAGCAAGTGGCTTAAAGCGCTTGATCTTATGTTTATTGATACTTTACCGATAATAAATTAAACAACCATAGAGACGAGTGGCTTCTTATGATAGAGGTGACAAGATTTTGGGTAACCTAATCCTATAGAGTTGGTCGGGTTAGGGTTGGTTTTAGGCATAAAAGCATTACATGTTTTGCGGGTATCCCCGACCTTAACCCAACCCGATTTTTTTCTTTCGGGTTCATGAATTTAGACCTGAACCCGCCAGAAACAGGTTGGGTTTCGGGCCGGTACCCAATAGACAGGTCTATTTTGCCACCTCTAGGCCTTAAGGTGTTTGATTTGCTTGAAGTCTCATACTCGAATCTCGGGGTTAATACGTCTGTTAGATAAAAAAAATCATATCATGCATAAGATTATGATCTTGTAATATATTAATGTTGCAACATATATACATGTAGGAGGAGGAGAGACAGAGGTGGAGAAGAAAATAAAGGAGATGGAGAAGGTGGAGGAGAGGTTGGTTGTGTTTCATGTGGATGTGTTGGACTACCAAACCATTCTTGTGCCTTTCAAAGGCTGTTGTGCTCTCTTTTGTTGTTTGGACAATCCAGATGGCTATGATGTGAGTCATGATATATATACTGCCCAATTCCTTAATCTTCTTCAATTTGTTTCATCAATTTGTATAATATTGTTGTTGTGCATGGCTTTGATGAATTTATATATAGGAAAAAATGGTGGATATGGAAGTGAGAGGAGCAATCAATGTGTTGGAGGCAAGTGCACAAACAGAAAGCATTCACAAAATTGTCTTCACTTCTTCACTAACTGCTGCAATATGGAGAGAAAATATTTGCTCTCTCAAGGATGTGGATGAGAGGTCTTGGAGTGACCAACTTTTTTGCAGGAAATTGAAGGTATAATTTTGTTGCTCTCTCATTTTTAAATTCACAAATTTAAAAATACATTTCATGTTGGCATCAATCATCATATATATAAACCCAAATTTAGTCTCTTATAATCTTATTTATTTTATGATAAGTTTTTATTCTATTTGGGACAAATATGATTCAATCCATCAAAATATTTTTCCTTTGTTCCAATATCCTAAACTTGAATTTATAATGTCACGTAACTTAATAAAAATACCAGTTGTAGAGTTAGTGGTTGAGACTCAACCAAATTTATAAAAACTTGATTGTTTACGTAATATTATTTATAGTCACTTCATTGTTCATGTGCTCGAATTTAATTTAAATGTGTTTTAACTGAGCTCGACCGTTAATTTTATAACTGAAAATTCACACAATTAATAGTCACTTTTGTGGTTCTCAATTTCTTTTTCACATGGAGATGGAAAGCTTATATCTACTCTACATTTAGGAAAGTTTTATTTCTCCATCTTTTTGAGTTGTCACTTTCTTTACACGTCTGTAAAGAGCTATTTGGCTTTTGTTGGTGACCTATATATATAATAATAGATAGGATCCATAATTTAAAACAATTTTTTCCCTCATTATATATGTATAGACATGTGGGCTAGTGCTTTTTATCATGTATGTAAACTCAATAACATCCCTCAATCCATTGAATTGTTGGCAGAAATGGTTTGAATAAAAATAATCAGCAAGGACAAAATAGTTGTTATGCATTGTCCTAACATGGACAAGTTTATTTGTAAGCAACGACGGAGCCAATAACAGGCAATAACTTATGTTGATTTTCTAAAACTCGGTTATAGTACACTAGTGAAATTTCTTAGTTTCAACGAAAATGTTTTGAATAAGTGGTACCGATTCTTAGCTCAATAGTATTAATACCCTTCTTTAACTTAGAGATGTCATGAGGGTTTTTTTTATGACAATTGTTTTAGCTGAAACATATGGTTTCGCTACTGTTCGTAAGGATATATCTTAGTTCAACACACATGATGTGTAAATTTGCAGTTGTGGTATGCTGTGGCAAAGACGCAGTGTGAACAGGCGGCTTGGGCGCTAGCAATGGACCGCATGCTTAACATGGTTTCCATCAATGCCGGTTTAGTTGTTGGCCCAGAGGTCACCCGACAAAACCCTACATCTACTATGTCCTATCTAAAAGGAGCCCCCGAAATGTACGAAAACGGAGTCCTCGCATTCGTAGATGTCGAATTTCTAGCGGACGTCCACATTCGAGCTTTCGAGGATGTTTCAACCTGTGGGAGATACTTTTGCTTCAATCATACAGTGAATAATGAGGAACAAACTCTTCAACTTGCACAACACTTGACCCCTTTGATATCAATGCCACCTAGGTATATATTTATATATAGTAAGTTGTTCTTTAGATGATACACAAATAATTTGATATATATTTCATTAATATTGATTCATGTATATGTACAGGTATGAATGTCAAGGAAGTGAAGTATATGCTGAGAGGTTGAAAACAAAGAAACTGGACAAGCTGGTGGGAACTCCTTGTTACTCAAATTAATATGTATTCATCTCAAATGTAAATATATGTAGCTATAATTAATGGTTGTTACTTGTTATTCAGTGTAAACCACGAAATTTGAATTTTTCAGAACCAATTTTAAATATTTTTGTGTTTTATTATGATAAGTGGAAGATGTTTCTTTTATATATAGATGTGAAATAATGTTGCAAAATATGAGTTTAGATCGAGCCAGCTCCAAAGTTAATTAAAATTAAAACACACACACATATAATAAATGCAAAACAAAATTTGAGATATAGTGTCCATTGTCATGACTTTCATATGAAATATGAAAAAAAAAATTAGCATTAAAATTGAATAAATATATTAATAGTTGACTAACAATTAATGATGAGTTTAATGTTTTTATCTAAGGTAAAAAAAAATTAGAAAAATCATTTAACATCTTTTTTTAATATTTGTGAAAAACTCTACAACGACATTTAATTTGAAACGGAGGTAGTATCTTTCACCTCTAAAAGATCGCGCCAATTATGAAATAAACGACTAATCAATGTGGTGCGACAAGTCTTTTCAAATACCTCATGCATTGATGGAGAAATATGTTCGAGATTCCCGCCAAAAAATGAACAATATCTTAATATGAAACTAACTTTCATAACAATCAATTGCCGGAAAATTTGAATCTTTGAAGTTTCTGGCGAACTGAAAAAAATAAAAATAAAATAAAGAATAATGAAACTAACGTTTGACAATCAATTGCCGGAAACTTTGAACCTTTGAAGTTTCTGGTGAACTGAAAAATAAAATAAAATAAAGAATAATAGAAAGAGGAATGATTATTTAGGAATTACAAAAAATAGATAATAAGTCATATGTAATGCACATGATGAGAGAGAAAAAGTTTTCTTTTAAGTTTAAGGGATGAAAGTGTCATGTCATAATTTATGTGTGTATTTGATGTGAAAAAAGTTCTAAACACACATGTGATCTTAGTCAATAGTAAATGACAATCATATGGAAATTTTCCTTAATAAAATTACATACAATACTCTCTTAACTCTAACATTTATCATCTGTGCTAGTCAATAACTTTCAAGATCTGTTGACTGGTCGGACAACGAGAAACGATGTGTCAATGTCAACTCTTAAATAATATTCTTATATCAAATTAGACAAGCGCTACCTAAGAAGTTAATTGGGTGGAACATAACACAAATAATTAGGGTTTTCTCTTTAGGGTTTAGTGAAAAGTGGATTTCCTCGTATGTGGCGAGCACTTGTCTTTGACTACCTTTATTTATTACTATTGTTATCATTTTACCTAGATTTTGTTGGTTCGGAGGTAGTTTTGGTGGTAGAGTTCGTTGATGTATGATTGTGCTAGTGAAGACATAAGGCAATCTGGAGAGTAGAATGAGGGCTTCAACAATGGCGGAGGAGGATGTGTGCCTTAATCTTGATGCGGTTCAAGATGCAACGACTACAGCTAAGAGGGTGGACGGAGGGCGCAGAGGCTAATGTTGCCCTTCTCACGATCGATTGAAGGTTATTACGGGAGGCAAGCTTTGTGTCATCCAACAAGGTAGGGGTGAGGTGGGTTGTTCGGGACGACGATGGAGGTCGTTGTATTTGGGTTCAGATATTTTGGACCGGAATAGTGCAAACGTGTATTGATCTCGATGCGCTCTCAGATGAAGCGGAAGTGACCGAGAATGTGGAAGGATGGTGTGGAGGTTGGAGTCATCTTTCTTGTGTCCGACTGAAGGCTAACATGGAACATGCAAGTTGTGCGTCATCTGGAAAAGTAGGTGTGGGGTGCGTTGTTTGAGATAATGGTGGAGGTTGATGTGGTGGCCGGTGGGGGCAGGATCTCTTGGTCGGATGAGTTGAAGGTTTCATTAGTGGTAAATCAGACAATCCAAGTTGGAGAGGAGGCTATGGCCAGTGCCTTTGGTTTGTTCATTGATGATAGTCGGCTTCTTGCTGATGAATTTGATTTCGTTTAGTTTAATTATGTTACGAGATTTACGAAACGAGTGATCTTTGCGTTAACCCAAAATTTATTTTTATTCTTAGTTTTGTTCTTATTCATATTTTTAGTTTAGAGTGTAGTGATGTTCTAGGTTTGGATCTCTAATAATTTTTTAGATTGGTTTGTTAGAAAAAAGAAAAAAAAGTAAAAAAAGAAAAAAAAGAAAACGAACCTACCTTACAAGAAAAAAAAAACACATTGCGGCGTCGTTTCGTTTCGAAACAGATGAAATCGAATGTGTATTAGTTCCCGCCATAAACGTCTCTCGCTGTACGCTAGAACCCAAAATCTCTCTCTGCAACATCAATGGCGCAAAAAGGAGAAGCTCAAGACTTTATCAATTTTCCTGAAGATCCATGGGGAGAAGTCAACCTCGATTTCGTTCACTACTCCATGGTCGATTATGGTAATCTCTCTCTCTCTCACGCTTGCCCCCAAACATTCAAATAATT
>JAYMTG010000270.1:0-14013 GCA_036897565.1 Pelargonium exstipulatum | reverse complement strand
TTGTATAAATAAGGCTCTACTATCATCAATAATATTCATTCGAATTACACAAAATTACAGTAGGTAAGTACAAAATAAAGTATCATATGAGACATTGAGAAATTAATAACATCACAATGGTGCTCTATAAAAATAACATTACAAAGAATTTTGAGAAATGACAGTAATTTGTTTAGTGGTTGTTGAAGTAAGAAATGTTAAGGTAGGTGGTGGTATTATAACATCATGTTATTTGCATCATTGCATGATGTTGTCATTATCATCTTATAGTACATTATACATTTTAATATACTTTATTTAATTTAAATAATAAGTAATCAAAAATACTTTTTATTAAAAGTAAATAAAATTAATAGAAAAGTAAATCAATATGGAAATGGTTAAAGCATGTTGGGACAGACAGTTGAGATGCTTTGAATTTCTTTTGAAGTCTCAAATTTGAGTCTTATTGTCGACGGTATATGAAAGAATTTATGAGTTAAAAAGAGAGTATTAATGACCTACTATTGTATAGCTCTACCGCTAAAAAAATCGATTTGTGATTGAAATTTAAGTAAATTGAAGATGGTAGGTGTCTCTTTCTCTCTCTTTAGTGAACAATTCCCTTTTCAATCCCAAAATGTGTTGCCTACTTTTACAACTATTTGGATTTTGGACCCATTTTGATCCCAAAAAAAAACAATTTACAAAATCCGGCTCTACCATCTCATGAATTGTTTTTTTTTTCTATTGATTGATTGATTGTCTCCTAACTTTTAATTTTGATAACTCATTGCTCATAACCACGACCATTTGAATTAAATGCATACAAATTTCTCTATGTTTTTATGTGTTTGGCTACTATCATTTTTTGTTTAATCCATAATATCTTTAATCACAACAAAATTTATAAATTTAACAATCATCACATTTATTCATGATTATTTATCATTTATTTGAGATATTTATTTTAATGTTAGTGTATCTTGTTGTTCAATTTTGTACCTCTTTCATTTACCATAATACAGACGTGATAATTAGCAATAATATAGTTATGTTATGACATTTTCCACGTCTAGTATTTGAAACATAATTTATAATTTGAAGTGTATAAAACCAAGTTTAGCAATGTCTTACCTTGGCTTTTAAGAAAAGCAGTTGTCAAAGATAGGCATTTTCAATTCAAACAAATTTGAGTGACTCGACTCGTTTATATTAGAACAATGTATTATCAATTTATAGAAAATTCTAAGTGTGAACGGCTAGACAACTAGGTAAGTCATGAATTTGTATAAAATCATTGCACAAAAATGGAAACAGTGGTATGGTGATTATGATTGCTCAACAACAAACTGCAATGTAATCAATTTCAGTGTGATTGGATCATATATTTGATTAGTCTAATTGAATATAAGAGTACTATACATGATGTAAGAACAAATGAATGACAATTAGCCTTTCTGGTACATGGGAAGACATTTTAGTTTGGAAGATCAAGAGATGCCTAACCATTTTCAAGTAACAAAAAAGATTAAAACAATACCAAGAAAAAAATTAAGTTGTACACTTGAAATTCTCATTTATATTTGAATATCGTATTCTAACGCGATTTTTCACGTGTAAGCTAGTTATGACTCAACACATTTTCATTTTAACTTTACAGATGAACCGACATGAGTAGACAGAGAACTCATACTTGTTTTGGAAAACCTGACTTATCGATAGCAAGACTATGATACCATGTTAGATAACCAATTCAACTATAATAAATTGGTAAAAAACCTAATTTGGTCCCCGAACTTTCAATATAAGCTCTAAGGGCAAAGACCATTTTGAGTCAATATGTGAAAGTTCAGGTACCATTTTGAGTCAACTGAAAGTTCATGACAAATTTAGGTCAAAATACCAAAGTTCAGGGACCAAATTGGATCTTTTACCTAATAAATTTAAACCGATAGTTGACGACGTCATTTTTACGTCAACATTAGGTGGGCATGCAATGCAATGCAACCACCCTTCTTGTTTTGAGCTTAATAAGGTAGGCACCTGGGAGATAAACAGGGGTGTTTCTTTATTGGAATTGAACAATTTGTGAAATGGAGATGAGATTGAAATTGGGAAATGGGTGTTGATGGAATTGATGAATCAATGAAACACCTAGTAATGTAGCCACGAGAAAGTAGTTGGTTCATATTTTGAGGTTGAGTCAAGTGGTCCACCTAGCTCTACGCACTCTCACACCTCAATCTGTGGTCCAATACATATTCAATATTGAAGATTATTTGAAAAACATAACAACCGACATAACATAACACTGCTAGGCTCGACGAAAGCAATCAATTGTAATACATGTATGTATATATAGGTGGTACGTAATTAATCAGTGTGCGTCTGCGTAGAAAACACATGTGATACAGTTAAAGAGGCCAGTGATCAAGAGGAGATGGAATGTGAAACAAGGTTGTCACGAAATGAGCCGAGGTGGTCCTGAGAAAGAGAGATGAGCTGGCGAAGAAATGTACTAGCTAGCAACAATGAATTGAAGATGGAGAGGTCGCTATCTTACACAAATAAGGAAAGAGAAGCTTACTATAAATTCAGGGCTGTCTACTAGCCCATCTCAGCTAGCTTATCAACTTCTTTTTTGTTTCTTCTTCACTACCACCTCCACCACATAGTTTTCATTCCCTTCCAAATATCATTAAATATCTCAATATCTGTACATTCAAGTGAGTGAAATGTATCATTTTGATTGGTATCCATATTTATTTTTGTTTCAATTTGATCTCTAAATTATTCGTATTGTTTCCATGATACTTCACTTATAGCTCAATTTACAAAAGAAACTAGTTTGAAAAGAAATTTTATAGATGGATCAAATTGGACAAAATTGGCTATCGACAAATTTTATTCCAAATTGGTCTAATAAGTAAATTTAGTTAACGTAAGCGACCTATCAACTAAAAAAAAATTTAAAATATATTGTCATGTAAACCTAATTTGATGGCACCAATACGGATTGGACCAATTCGAAACATAACAATATTATTTGTCACTAAATTGACACATGAACTATATTTTATACCAATTCAGAACAAAATGAAAAGTTAGACGATGAAAATGAAACATTTTCCATAAAGTAATAAGTAAACCTGCTGGAACACAGAATACAACCTTTTCATGATATATAGTAACAAACATATATGCAACCAATGCCAAAAAGATTCAACTTTCATTTCACATGCTTAAATAAAAACCCCATACAAATCACATTTTGCATCTGAAAATATGCAGCAGATGAAGGATGATGTATGATAAAACCAGTAGAATGAACACACAACAAATATGCAAGACTGCACTATAAATGAACAAAGAGCTCAGCTGGTTCTTCAAGAGTGCTTCCAGTTCGAATCATGAAAGATGGAAAACATAGAAGCATAACCGTTCGCCTTTTTGTAGATACAAGTAAACGAGAACGAAAACAGAAATCTAAGAGACAACTGGACACTCGAATAATGCAAATAATAACTCACGAATTCAATGTGTTCATTCAACACTTATAGTTATGTAATAGTAATCAAGAAATAATGGTAATGGGGGGTGATGAAAGCAACCCGGCCCCCTTCCGAAAACTTTCTAAAATTAAAAAGAATTTTCTTCCATAGATGGTCACAGGTACTGTAATTTATCCTCTTTGTTTGGTATGTCCCTCTGCTCTTCAGTTGTTACTATGTTACAGTCATCTTTGGCACCTTCTTTAAGCTACACTCCTCCCATTTTCATCCATGCTGAAAACTCTAAACTACACAATGCCAAAGACCAAAGAATGCTCTACGTTTTGAGATGATACTTGTAAGACTAAGATGGCAAAATTGTTCAAAATATTCACCAATGACGACAAAATCACCAACAGTAATTTTCTACTCTCTCAGGTCAAACTTCTACAACTCTTCTGTAGAAAAGAACATATGCAGCTGAAGTCTTTATCTTGTCCTGGCTGATGGGATGAACATGACTATCGTCAAAATCATACCACCGATCACCCCCATGCTACATTAGATGAAAAAAAGAAGTTATTTTTAATGCCCTCAAATATTGACCAACAGAAGCCTATTTACAAAAAAATATATACATATATATATAGTTTTTGTTGTAGTTATTAAAGCAACCAGAGTAAGTTTTTCCATAGAAGTATGTAGTGTAGCATTTCCAATAGGCTATACGCACAGTAGCTTAATTGTTAACAATAACATAAAATAAATAAATGAAGCAAAAACTGTTTAAGCATAACACAAAGCACAAAAGCTGATTAAAACCCTGTTAGCATAAACATATCAGCTTTAAAATGGTGTATCTTGAAGATCTCTAAGCATCTTACACCAATACTATCAATATGTTAATAATCAAACTGCATTATTTTAACTGTCCAATCAGTGTGCTTTATTATGTTTACATGCCACAACTAGTGTTCCAAAAAGAGGAATTACTGCTAATTACCAACTAAGAGATACCCTTAATACCAATGATAACCAACCATAAGCAAACCAGTAGCACGTCACATCATTATAAGGCAGGTTTTTCCAATTTGAATGTTTGAATTTCAGCATATAGGATGCAGATACTCAGCAAAAAAGGAATTAAGCTGCCAGTAGATTTATAAAAACAAAATAGTTTCATTCATTCAAAATTACGAACTCAATCAATATTATGTGGCTGGTTTTGCATTTAGCTACAACACTGAAATATCTATCTGTAAGCAGGTGACACAAATTTCTTTCCATTAATTTGATCTTGTGATCTTTTTTTTAATTATTATCAGCAAAAGAGTACTCTTATGAAACTGAATTTAGAAAAGAATGAAGAATTAAAAGGGCAAAAAATTACGAGTAAGAACATCACTTACATGAACAAATGCTGTGTAATGACCACCTCCCATACTTCCATAATGGTTACTGATCGCATAAAGCATGTAACGATGAGATGAGCAACCATTCTTGTATGCAACATAATTTGACAGATCAAGATCATCAATAGGAAAGTCAACAAATGTCTCTAGCTTGTTCTTCAAAAACCGGCTATACGAGAACCGCTTTAAATGAATAACAAGAATTTCTGGAAGTCTCCAAAGATCTAACTTTTTACTGGCCTGGCGATGTTTTTTGCAGCCGGGGCAATACCTGATAAGTTCAAATAACGTAACCTCATATTAGAAAGACCAAGATAAAATGCCCCAGCCTGACTCTGAGACATTTAGTGAAATATGAAACTTCATGCATGTATTAAAACTGGAAACCTCAAATAACTATCATACCATCAAAATTCTGCACCTTATCAGTGACTTAATACATTGTATTTAAACAAATGATAAATTTTAGAATTGTTTATGGACCAATGTAAGCCACATTGAATCATTGTTGACCTCGTGAAGTGAAATCCGACACTATAACAAAAAGGTTCTCCAATAGAGATGAATAAAATAATAGTAACTTAATTTTGCTAAAGGATTTTATCTGGCCCCAACATTGTTTGGGAAAAAGGTTTGGTGGTTGTTTATTTGATTTTTTCATCAACAAACAAATGCAATGACAGTTTTCAAAATAGCATAAAGAATTAGAAAGGATGCAGTGATTGATTATAATAAAACATCACATGCAAGTGAAAAGTCAAATTACTCGCTGAATCATTTACTGGTAAGAATATCGTAATGCTTTACCAAATTGCGTTAAAAACATCTATCATGCAAATTTATCTGTAAAGCTAAAACTAAAAGGCTCAAGATATACACACTGACCACATGTCTTCTGGTCCAAGAGGCTCCTCTGTCAAGAATGCTTCAAGACACTTGTACAATGAAACAGATTCTTGAGGTCTCTTCGCGAAAAAGCCAGACTTGAAAATTTCTGCCATTGTGCTAAGAAGGCGTGTATCATATTGTTGAATCAGTTTTTCTGGCCAACATGCAAGTATATTCAACTTAGGAACTCCAGTTAATGCAACGGGTTCATTCATTACAATCTTGGAGTTATTGACCGTTTCCTTCTCGTCTGTCAAGTAAAACTGTAACTCATCGTCTGAGGTTGAGTTAGCCCCTTCCCCATTGGACGGATTGACACACCCACCTACATTGTGACTTGTATCCTCCTCCATTGCAATAACTTCATTCGTAGTGCTCTTGGATACATTAGAGACATCTCCAACATGTAATAGGAAGGGCTTAAGTAATTTCATATACAGATTGCAAATATCAGATCCATTAACAACATCATTAAGCTTTGCAACAAGAGGGATTCCAAATGCTTTCCAGCTCTGAGTAACTTCTCCATGGATATACTGCCTGAATAGAAAGTTAATAAGTATCTAGGATCGAAAGTAGGAACCAAACAAAACATGATAAATAACCCAACTAACAGTAATTAGCATAATGATAGATATCTAGAAAAACGATGACTCAAATGGAAGGAATAATTGTTATTTGTTTCCATGGTAAACAGAACATGAAATTAACAATTTAGATAACATTGTAACAAACAAACAAAAAACACTCAGTTATCTAAATTGTTAATTTCATCTTCTGATGCGCTGGACAACACTACCTCCACTTTCTTAAGTTGGAAGCATAGCCTGTTTTGTAAATAGATCAGGGTTTCCTTTATATCTAAGTCAAGAATATACATGCTTTAAATGCATATATAGATAAAAGTTCTCATTCTGACAGCAATGGATGCTGTCAAAAGTGTCTAATTCCTGTATTTGGTCCCAAGCTACTGTGAATTTTAATAATAAAAGAACATAGTGAGCAGATAACCTGCTAACTTAGTTTCAACAGTTAATGTTCTTTTTAGACAAACAATAATCTTTCTGTTCTAGAGCAATGGAATTATACTTCATGCAAAAAATTCCTAGAGACTACTTTTTACTAACTCAACTGAATCAATCAATCAAACATTAAAAGTAAAAAAGAAGTATGATCAAACTAAGCAATAAATTGAGCTTACTCTTCTTTCCGCTGGTGCATGAACACAACCAAAGGAGATTTCTCAACATCTTTTGTCAACCGATAAGCAACCAGCCGATCGTCATCTCTAATTAACGAAATTAAATCATTTGGTTCCTCTAGAAAACGAATAATGCGGTTGTTGTATATCTGCATAGACCCATAGCATTAATAATGAAAACAAAGAAACAAATCATTCCGGTATAAGTATGACTAAATCTAACAGCCCCATGCAACCCACAACCTAGCTATAAACTCAAAAAGAAAAATATACCTCAGCCACCAATAGGGTCTCATTGGCCCCTAAAGAACATGAAATACTTAGAGCTTGGATAAGATCTTCACATTTTCCATTCTTTGGTACAGTTACAGTATATGCAGATGGTTGACTACTCCCATCAGTACTCACAACTGTTAAAGTCATTGTCCGCATCGCTGTTGAAGGTAGAGGTAATGATACATACATGAATGGATCAAATGTAACAGAAACCTTTCTGCATACTGGACAAACTAATGTTGATTTATATTGACCCTGAAATAAAAGGAAAATAATAAATATTATTCGCTTGATATGGCTAATAATGTCATACAAGATTAAGAGTATGAAAACACGTAACCTAAATTTTCAATTAAAGAAAAAATGCTAAATTAGTCAATAAGACATGAAATGACTAGATTCATATATGTTCAAGATATGATGCAATCCCGTCCATAAAAATTATCAATTCAAACAGAGGAATAGCCTAACAATCGCGATATTAAATCTGAAATATGATCACTATGTTTAATATCTTAGTTTCAAATACCATATATAGATAAATACACAAAGGCAGCCCTATGAATGAGAATCCTGTTTTTGCAGGGTCTATGGAGGATCATTTATCTATGCAGCATATATAAACACAACTACCAATATATTAATTCAATTTACTAATGTTCAGAGTCGGATTCCATAATGCTCAGTTTCGCTTCATTCCATTTGTTCAAAACATTGTTGCCAGATTTAACAGGATAAAAATGGAAATAATATTTTCACTCTAAATGCCTAGTTATTCAGTTGCATCATGATAGCAATCTGCGTTGATCGCATGAATGAATGATTAAACCTTCAGATGTTTAAGCAAATAAGCAGTAGAAGTAACAAATACAATGTCACGGTCACACGCCAGATTTTAAACCATATATATTAGCCAGACACTTTCTGTTTCAATCATGATGAGAACCCCTATTATACATTTATATTCAGAACTTTAAATCACAAAACTTTAATATGAAAGCTGGATTCACTTTTAACAACCCTTCATCACTCATTATTAGATGACACGCATAATGTTCAAAATGAACTTTCCAAGGAAATTACAATTTAGCAGTAGCAGACTAAAAGTGGAACAAGAGCAAACCTAAAAGAAAATACTCACTTGGCATACATCAACAATGATGGAGTCATTACGAGCTAGATGGTTCTGCCAATACTCATCAGCCACATCTTCATCTGGTCGACCATCTTCATCCTTTGCTTCAGCATAAGGCTTGCATTTTACACGATTCAGGTCTTCATGAAGTCCATCCAACAAAAAGGCAAGAAGTTCCTGCAGTAAGGATTTCATCAAGCTTTAGCATCTACGAAAAGGAGGAAAAGACACGAGTTCACTTTAAAAGTGTAGTTGAAAACTCACTTGAGAATCATGTTGATTAAAGCCACTAAATTGAGGAGCAAAACGAGCTAGCTTTGACTTAAACATTCTTGGTGGGACAGGAGTTGCACTGGGAGCCCATAATTTTCGCAACAAATCTCCAAATGCTAGAGCAATTTCACCCTGAAAATAAAAAGTGCATGTTTAGTAATAGACTAAAAAAGAGGTCGATATTCTAATCAAGAAATAAAAAAATAAACTCTCACACAGGAAAACACTCAACCAGAAAAAGAAAGTTAGCATGATTATAGAAATGCACTTGCGAGAAATCAAGTGAATGATAACTTACATCCATTCCCAATGGGTTTTCATGATTTATTTCTCTGGCATAATCTCCATGAAAATAGTCAACAAGTTTCGGTGTGTGCGCTAAGCACTGGAGGGCACTGTTCATAAAACAAGTATTTCCAAGATTTTGTAATCCTGTCAACCCCAAAGAACCGGCTTCGCCAGAGGCTGAAGAATTTGTACGGATAAAATTAGAGTTCATATTGCCAGTGCCACCATTCATCATAACTGAAGTGCCACAAGAGGAATTTGCCACCTTAGAATTTTGTGCAGCCATCTCATCTTTCTTTGCTTCACGGCACTTAATGGAATCAGACAAGCCATATACTTGCAACTCCAAGAGAATCTGCATGAAAGCATGCCATAAGTGAATAAATCAATGCCCATGCATCAAAATGACAAAAACAAAATCAAATACATTCTAACCAAGGTCCTTATAGTCAATATGAAATACCCAGAGAATATTTTCTTAGCATAACAGCTAGAATATTTTTAGTATTCGAAACAATATTTACATTGAATCGTATTATGCGCAAACACTGCCCATCATTGAGTAGCCAAATGATTGTAAGCTTCTATTTCAGGTCAACACAAAACTAAACAAAGCAATAAGGAAAATCTTCTAAACATATTTTTATCATGTAAGACATAACTAAATAAAACTCATTATTGCTTTATTGAAAGAGAAATGAGGGATTCGAAAACAAAAGGCTGAGTCTTGGATATGATATAAACCACTAGACATCAGCAATACAAAAATATTACAGAGTAGCAAAAGGCAAGTCCCGACCTCGGATATGAAAATTGTTAGGCTAAACCAATACAATGAGTATATCAGAGATAAAATTCAGAACAAAAATATTGATGCATTTTACATGCCTACAGGGTAATGTAAAAAGCATATCATTGATGAGAAGTATAAACTGAAAGAAACTTACCTAATGTAATTTATATGACTGAAAAAATATAATCTAAGAGATATCACTTACCTCTTGATCTGATTGTCGTGGAGAATCTTTCAGGAGCTTATTTTTATCATTTATGAAAAATAAGGTTGTCTGCCCAGAAAAGTCCCAAATGCGTAGCTGTGCAACCACAGTTGTTAAAAATCCATCAAGTTCTGCTAAAAGGAGTATTATTACAAAATGATATATATATTTACCATCTCAGACTCAACACTGAAGATCTTGTAGGCTCTTCTGAATAGCTCAACAGTGTTATCCTGAAAGAAGAAAATAGCATATTAAGCTGCAGAGGGAAAGACAAAAAGAAACACGCACACACACAAACAGTATCTCATCGAGGTAATATATTATAATTAACTAAAAGCATAATGTTGACAAGGCATGCATCAAACCACAAGAAGACAGAGAACTATTTTGAGTATGGAAAGTTTATACAACAGGTTACATTCATGTACTCTGCTGTCACTCTGTTTTATCGAAACTGTTTTTTGAAGAGATATTAGTCTGAAGAGAAATCCTGCGGGTTCAAGTGCTGCCAACTAATTAAGTCAAAAGGAAGCTTAAACTAATTGTAACTAATTGTAGCTTAGCCTTAGAGAGGTTGATTCCGAACTATCTGTTTAGCCAGTGCAGTTAAAGCATATCCAGTTGCTGTCGCTAGAACGTACACTAAAAATATATCTTTCAACTATTTTTCTAGTACAATGCATCTAAGACGTCCATGTTTAAGGATTAACACAACACAAAGTTCTGTTTAAATAGGTTGGGTTGGGTCACTACAAGGATAATGCAAATCAATATGGAGCAATGACTCAACCCACCCAGCAACATTTCATATTTGAGGTAAATCTTCTGCGTACAAAATAGTGTCCATCTCATTTTCTTTTATAGCAGATTAACAAGGATATTAACAAAGTGGAACTATTTGTCATCAGCACTTGTAACTAATATAGGTGTCATTCTATCACTTTTTTTCTTCTTCTTATTCTGTTACTATCCAAAACCAAACAAATTATAATAAGTCTACTTAAATGGTATGGCAAGAAAACATTAAAGCAAACAACCAGTATAGCTCAAAGTTAAATATTTTTCCAATGAGATACTTAAGATGCCCACAATATCCCTATAACATGCAAAAATAGGACAGATTTGCTGGGTCCCATTCCAAAGTAAAAGTCCAATCATTCATAATATGTAAATCGTTTTAGGTTTCAGCAGATATTGATTTGACGCTATTCAATTAGATAAAGTTTTATCAGTTTTATGTATGTGAAGTCTAGTCCGGCAGTCAAAACTAGAGTAGCTATGGTCCTCAGTCATTATGGCATTGTGTTTTTAGTTTTTATAGTTGTACTAAAGCACATTTTAAATGTTTTTTTTCCACAAGTTTGAAGCACTCCAGGAATATCTTTCTATATAATGGTAATTCAAAGCCTAGCAACTGTATGGTAGGGTATGAAAACCATGACCACTCGCTTTTGCAGTTTTGTCATATCAGCAGTCCCAAAGCAACCAAACCCTAATCTAATGAATCTGCTAATCCAATTCATCGAGGAAAAAAAGAGGAACATGAGCTTTTAAGTTTTAATATATCTGAATTAAAAATATAAGAGAAACACGCATCCATGTGTTGTTCTCCACTCCAGAGAGGGAAAGTTATTGGAGTTAGAAGTAAACAAGGAAAACAACCCCGCAAAATGGAAAGAGTCAGTTCAGATATTTATTCAGAGAAATGCTGGCAACGTAATGAAAGGAAATTTTCAAAAATTTCTTCTTACCAACCGATGCAAAGTTGACATTCCACGGCAATGTATTCACCGAGGTGTTTGAGAATTACATAATTCATTACAAGCTTTTTTTATGCAGAAATGTAATTACTAACTACTGAATGGTAAAAATCTTAATCTTTAACTGAACATCTATAGTTGCCAAATTCTTAACAAAATTCAAATTCAGCGATATGTTACATACGAGTCATATTTCTTGAGAGAATGAAAATAGTATACTAGTATAGTATACATAATTCCAAATCGGTTGATGAAAGTGAAATCACTGTATTTCATGAATCAAATCTAAGAAACAAGAATAGAAAGAGTGGGCTGGTCAAATGAACTGACCTTTTTGCTAATTCTAACACCAAGTGAGTTTGTTTCCCGTAGAACAGAAAGTCTGAGTTGTAACGGATAGACGTCTGCCATATCATCTTCTGCAGCAGAAAAGCTCCTACCATCCTTTGTTGCAACTTTAGAATCACTATGCCTATAAAAAAGCAAAACAATACCAGTAACTCATGATTCGCTTCAATAAGTTATTAGGGTAACCCTGACGATCCAGTGGTTAAAGATATTGAAACCTATTCCCGTTGAATAAGATGACTTCTCCTTAGGAATAAATGGGGTAACAATAATCACTAGTTGCGCAGGAAATTATTTAATAATTAAAATCTTCCACAGAAGCATGGTAGGCAAACAAGAGTACTAATGATTTGAACTTGTACATTGGTAACCACTAGAGGTATTAAGTGCATGTATTTTCCAAGAAAAAGTTCATATCAAATCCCCAATTCATTCCACACTTTGACAAGTATGCAGCAGCCACCACCATGTAGCTTTGAGACCCCAATTGTTTATTACATAAATTACAATGTACAACTTAGAAACTAATAAAGTAAACTTTTTAGAGAATAGGTTGATGAAGTAGCATCAACCATTTTCGGAAAAGCTACACTCTTTCAAAAGATTTGTGATTGCTCTATTTTGAACCATAGGGCAAACACCTCAGTGATTCTATAAATACAAAAAAGGCCAACAGCATTAATAGATGATAGAACCACCCACGCGAATAATGGCATCTTAACCTCAAGTGGCTGGCATTGAACACTAACTATCTCTGTTCAAACAGTTATACATAAACCTCAAATTTTTAACCAAAAACCTATATTTTGTTGTTCCAATTGAATTCAGAAGGTCCATGTTAACATTTTGCCAAAAAGCTATGTACAACACTCACCACTTGAGTGCCTGCAACCACATTTCTCCTGAAACCAAGGCATAATCCCGCCCAGAGACAACCACTTCACCATTTTCACTTCCCTGCACAGAACCCTCCTCTCTCCTTAGATTAAACACAAGATCCGAACTGAATATGTTGTTGATAATCTTCATGGGACCCCCATAAGAGGACACAGTTGATGCTGCGTACAAAATCCCTCTCTTAGTATCCGATTCAGAAGATGATGAATCTTGCGCATCCTTCCACCACCTAGATAAAAGAAAAAGAACAAAATAAACAATTCAAATATCAATCTAAAACACACTCTTTGGCTAGATTCAACCATTAACTGTCAATGCAAACACACACAAATCCAGCAAAGAGATAAAATTGATATTAAATGAAAAAAGTGTGTAATGCTGTGTGGTAGCTGAGAAAATTATATTTGAAAAAACAAATTGGCATCCCGGAGCTGCCGATTCAACCCCGAGTTCCTGGTCAGATTCCAATTTGCTTGTGCAACGAGTTCCCAACAACGAAACGGGTTGAGGAGCGACCCGATTGGAGTTGGATTCAGAAACTTAGATTCAGATTTATGAGAGTGTGAGAAAGAAATTGAGGAGAATGAAGTGAATGGGAGTGAATCAGGCGAGAGAATGGACCTGTAGGGGACAAAATATACTCGCTGTTCGTTGTCTGAATCAGGCAGCTGAGTGAAATCGGAGAAATCTTCGGGGAGACCGTCCATGTTAGAGAGGGAAAGTATAAAGAGATTGAAAGTGAGGCCTAGAAATGAATTGAAAAAATGCAGATCATCTGAGAGAGAAGAGACGGGCGGATTTGCAGAGAAACAGGTGGAGCTTTTTTCTGTGAAGAGGATTCAATTCAAGGAGGGAAATTTATATATCTTTCTGTGTTGTGTAAGAATATGCGAAATGCAATATGGTTTCATCCAAATAAAAATATGCAGATCAGATTGATGTTTGAGGAAAGGCAGTCTATTTTTTTTTTAAATTAAAAAAAAAAAATTAATATACAGACAACTTTGCAAAATAAACTAAATTAATAATTATTATTTTTTTTTTTTTAAGTTTTAACCATG
>JAYMTG010000269.1:0-14015 GCA_036897565.1 Pelargonium exstipulatum | reverse complement strand
GTCCCAAAACTTCTAATGTTATTAAAATAAACTTGTGTTCAAAAAAAAAAAAAAAAAACATAAATTTTTATTCGTTCAAAAAAAACATAAACTTTTATCATTTGATCGTCATGAAATCGAAATCATTTAATTTTTGTTTTGGATCTTCGTTTGGCCCAATTAAATGGGTTTTGTGTTAGCTCATTTTCGTGTGGTTATTTGTTTCTTTTTTGTTTTCTTCTCCTTCACTCTCCAATTTATCTTGTTGCTCAGAGAACAAAACACATTAACACAACACCAACCTTGAACAGTCAATTTCCCTTGGCTTGGTATTGATTAAAATTTCAAACCAATCCTACACGAAATCAACTTTGTTGATGTTTGGTTTTGGTTCTGGGAAGAGAGAAAAAGAGAGGAGAAAGACGGGGAAGAGAGAGAGAGAGAGGAGAGAGAGAAGCTTATTGATTTAAAAATTGAATGAATGAATTTTTTAGTGATTAATCAATTGATTTAGTTGATATAATTAATTGATTTAGAGGAGAGAGAAAGAGAGAGGATATAGTAAGTTGAGTGATATAATTAATTGATTTAAAAATAATTTATTTAGTAATTAATTTAGTAATTTAAAATGTATTTATTTACACATCTGATGTATTTTTGCCACATCAACAATGTTTTTGCCAAGTCAGCATAATTTTGGCTGGTTCATGCCAGGACATCACGAACCGGGCCAGCTGGCAGACCATAAACGGTAGATTGCACGGAAGGTGACGGTGGGTACCAAATTGGATACAAAATCGAAGTATAGGTACTACATCTGGTACAATTAAAAATTAGGTACTAAATTGGATAATTGGCCAAAGTTTGGCTACCATTTTAGCATTTAACCCAACATAGTATAATAAAACGCCCTCCCAATTTTATTTTAAACCTGGAATAGTAATCACGCTTTCCATTTAATTTGTGCCTTTATAAAGTTGAAGAAGTGGAAGACATCGACAACTTTTAAACCAGTTGTCACACGTATTATTTCAAGGTCGTTTGGATACCGCATCTTTATCTCAAAGTTGAAGCTAAGCGCGCAAAGGCAACAATGCCGCGTCATTTCTTAACAGACATTTTGATGGGTTCCCAAATTAATTTTGAAACATATTCAAATGGCTCTTAAGGTTTTGACAACAATTTTCGCTTGCTCAAAAATGGCGCGGCATTTCTTAGGCATGCCGCAACAATAATTTGGCAGTTATTGTTAGGTTCAGATTTTCTCTCTCCAACAAGTGTTGGAGCATATATTAGGATTCTATATTATTTCACCGTCCCAAAATGAGTGTATTATTTCTTTTTATAGTAAGTTAGTTATATAAGAATTGTCAATAATATTATTATAAAGAGTTAATTAGTATCTATCAACACATGATCATGAGAATATAATAATAAACATATCACACTAACTAACTTCTTATTAATTTTTCTCAAAATAAAAAAGAGTACACTCATTTTAGAACGGAGGGAGTAAATAATTTTACTCACTACACAAGCAAAAGAGAGAAAATAACAAAGTTTTTTCTTACGTTTTTACTGATTCATAAACTAAGTTACATGCATGACAATAAATAAATTAGACAAATTCACACGAATTCACACGTTTTACGCCTAAAAATGAAACTTACCTTAAACTTGAAAATGTCACCACCAATAATAATCTATGATCCAAACAAAATATATATTTAGTTGCATTTAACTATTGATTGCATCACATTACCAAACATTTAGCAAATTACTCAACTCCATCCAAATAGCTTGTTGCACATGGTGCACTAAATCACAAATTTAGTTTATTTGCACACTTTCTTAAAATTAGTTGTTACCAAACTAATGAAAACTTGTTAGCAACAATTATGTACAACTATCTCATAACTTGTTGCACTTCTTTTCATTTTCGTGAAAACTTCAATATCATATTCAAACAAATAAGTTTAATGGTTAGTTATAGAGAAGAATCTTGCTCATGCGAAGAATAAGTTCGATAATAAGAGATGATAATGTATATTTTGCTATATTAGTGTATATAAAATACACAAAATCCTGTTTGTTAATGTGTTTTATAGAGTCGGACATGTCCAATCGATTCATTTTTAGAGGAAAATGGGGGATACAAAAGGTGTTTGACAAGTGTCCGAGTGTCTAGGCGTCGGATACGTATCAAAGTATCAAACTTAGGTACGTTCAGAAGACGAGAGTGTCCATGTTTCATAGACTATAGATTATGAAATGAACTCAATTGCATAGTTATATATTGAGGACAGGTATGGTCTTATTAGATGGGAAGATCATTTCTCCTGGATTACAAGTTGAACACATAAAAGAGACCGAACAAAAAAATTATCTGCCCTAACAGATTTCTAAATGTGGCCAAGTAACCAAATAGAGTACAAAGCCAGAGTTATTACTTGAAGAAATCAGGAAGAAACTATAAAATCTAAGAGTCCCTCAAATTGAAAAGCGCCAAGAGCGTCAAATCTTCTCTCCAAACAAGTACCTCAACGCTGAAACAATGTCTAGGTACGTACCTTCCATTCCCAGACCCAAGGTCGCCGTTTTACATTTCTTACACGCCCTTTTTGAGAATCTCTTCAGAAGGAAACTCAAGTGTTGCGCCTGCATGATCTTTAGATGGCTTCACTTCTGCATCAACCAGTAATCATATATATGGTTAACAGGTGCTGTTCTTAAAACTTGCTTGCTCAGTGAAATTCTGGCACATTAGTGCAACTTGAAAGTTGTAACTTGATGTTAATAATGGAAAAAACGGAGATTCTGATGCTGTCACAAAAAAAAAGGATGCTGCCCCTCAAGGGTCCAAGTTCTTAACAGAAAGAAGTGAAAATATTCATGACAATAATCTCTTCCTCAACTACATATGATGTGTCATTTCCGTATCAGGTGGCATCGCCACCCACTAGTAAGGCATGGAAGTTCAAATTATATACAAACACAAAACATCATGTTCAATCATTCTTGTTAAACTTAATCGTGATACTTGGGTTGGGGAATAGCTAAGAAACCAACCTGCCTCAAAATGCTTTGATATTTCAGTCAATTTAGCTCTATATAACAGCAAAGTTTGACTTACAATGGCACCAGGAAAATAAAGAATGTATCTAACTGCACAACACTTAAACCATCAATTCTATGACTTGATATCTACCCATGATCTTAATTTTTAAGATTACACCAAAATTAAAAATCTATCAGTAGTCAATCTCATGGCAACACTCCCATCGAATTTGTCAAACTTCAACCACATCTGCAGCAGTATTATGATACGAAAAGCACTTCAACCTTGCTGATATAGAATCCACAACACCCAATAGCATAGCATCATCTATTATGTATTCTAAGCTACCAGAGATATAGCGTTAACTGTTATAAGATCAAAAACTACTCTACTGACATGTGGGACATAAAAAGATTGATTTCAATCCAACCTGTATCAGTCACCTAAAATATCATTTTTAACAAACTGAATGAAAGGCCGTTCATCCCTGCACTGATACTACACAGTTGCTCAAACCTTTCTTCACAACGTAATATACTATACCAGCTTGTCTCAGCGACCATACAAATCTTTAGTAAGACACTATATATGTTGACCGACCATTAGATATAGATTGCAGATAACTCTCTAGAAATTTGTTGTCCCGTGCCTAGTATTGCTCACATTCTACTGAATTGAATGGTTATAGAATACTGGAGTAATCCTACGCGAGGCTTTGGCTTTAGAGTAAGGCAGTCATATGAGAGAGAGGCCTAGATTGACGACAGAAGTTCATAGCATTCCCTTCTCTACTTTGTTTCTTTGATGCTAAGAGTGCACCTACCTATCTTTCTCATAAATTTCTGACTATCCATAACCAAAGAAAAAGACTATGGAGGAAGGATTGTCCACAGAATCCAATTCAGGGAATAGAGAAAAAGTGGTAGCAGCTACATCACAATAGAAGCCTAAGGTAAGAGCAAAACACAAAGGAAAATCACCTGATATGAACCCTTTCCATGCATAATCAATCTACATACAGTGTACTAAGAAATGTTTGGCATCGTCACGGCACCACCACCATTTGTATTTGTTCACTTAAAGTAAAGGTACTCTAGACTTCCCGGGTTTGATTAACAGGGGTCGGGATGTTCTCTCTTCACCCGGAATATATATGATTCAGCGGATTTTAATTGCTGAGAACAACTAGACTTATAACTAAATCACAAAACTTCCTATTTTATGTAATGAGAGAAAAGAATTTCTGCCAAAGAGTAATGGTCTTACACAGCCGAGCACATCACAATTTAACACTCATATCCACCACCCCTAATGAATTTGTGGGCGTGGAGCACCCGCCCAAATCCATTTCCTTTGTGCTTTGGCTGAGTCTCCTCACTTAACCCGTAATGTAATCAATACCCTAATGCTAAAATTTCCAGCTCGAACATTCGGTTCATTCGAATGTAGACTACATAAAAACTCTCTATAGCCACGAATCTTGTACAAACCAATTCAAACACCCCCAAAAAAGAGCTTTTGTTAGCTAGACATTATTACAAACAGTTGGTATGCATAGCATAACAGTAAGAGAAAGAAGCAAAATGAAAACAGTGAGAAAATATACCATATCCGCCACGTTCGTTGAGTTTAGCCTGGACGATCATGTTGGAGATGAAATGGGAGGCCTCGCGAGCTTCTTCGAGGAGTCTCTGAATCTCAGTGTCGGAGGAGACGTGGCGATTCTCCTCGAACTTGGTCCTGATTTCGGCGGCGGACGATTTGAGCATCAAGCCGTCACCTTGGAAAGATTTGCGAGTCGCTCTCAGCAGAGCTCGGTAAGCGCACAAAGCTTCTTCTCTTCCTCGGACCATTCTGAATCTTCGATCTCTCTCTCTGTTTCTCTCACTTTCTTCGCATACGATACGATGAAACGAAGCCAACAATGTTTTGTTTATGTAGCTGGATCGCTCTGCGGCGCTGGCAAGAGACATTAAATAAACGACGCCGTATCATTGTGCCTCCTATCCTATATAGATACTGCCATAAATTTTTTGTTGCATAATTACGAGAGTAGAGTTTAATTACGATTTGGAGAAAGCATAATCGAACTAAATTGACCAAATTTTAGGTTAAATCGGATTTATGTATGATAATACCGATTGGATCGCACAAAACCATCTGAAACGTCACATTGTATACCAAAAATTCGAGTATTATACAAAATTTGAATTGTCACTTATATAATGTAATTGCAACAAACATCGATGTAATCAACATAAGTTCTTTCATCAAAACTGTAATTGATCTACTGTTACCTTAATTTTCGTCAAAATTTAATATGATTCAAAATCTTAGGTTTCAATCAAGTTTAATGTTTAGCTAAATCTAAAAACCTAGAATTTAAATTTGTAGTTGAGTCAAATGCAATAGGTGGATTCAAAACACGACGTCTATAACAAGCTTTCAGTTAGAGTGTGTTTTCATTTTCCTCCCCCAGTCCGATCTTCAAGCCTATTACTTCATTACGTCAACCATTCTACAATCACTTTTCTTGCACATGTATCTATGGTGATCTTTTTGACCCGAGAATGTGTTTTCCCCAACCATCTCCATCTTTGAATCTGCACCTTATCAGTGGTAAGAAAATGAAAACAATTTAGTATCTTCTTTATGAAGTTCAACAAACCAAAAGAACGATGTTACACAATAAACACGTAACAATCATGTCTCATCCTTTCATGTGTAAGCATAAAAACTAAACGCAAACAGTCCCAACTTCAGGAGTATTATGAGGTTTTCAAAGCTTTTGAGTTACCTAAGAAGATTAGGAGAATAACCTAACACAGAATTCAGGTAGGTTACACCCTATCCACCCAACAAAACACACAACATTTGAGGATAGATGAGTCTAAATAGGAACCTATATACAAGATACTTTGCAACTGCAAGTCATTACCCACATCAACATAGCCTTATTATCCCCTTATATTGTACTTAAGTTTAGCAACCGGGAAAAGGTAAGGAGGCAGAACATGATCCTTATTGACTCACAAATCAGAAAACACACGTAAAAGGGTGATCTTTTATAGGCCTAAAAGATAGTAAGAGCTTGATCCTGCACTTGAACTCTTCTCAAGTTATCATATCCACTCATATCTCCCATTATGCGATTCACTTTGTTAAGTAAGAGCTTCATCCTGCACTTGAACTCCTCCCTCGGGAAACTCTCAAGTTATCATATCCACTCATCTCTCAAATTATGCGATTCACTTAGTTAATTAATCTCTTTTCTTTCCCACGAGCAACTAAAATCCAATTACCCACATGCTCCTATACCAGTTTGCTTTCTTTCTTCTCCAAAGTCATACTTGTCACGCCTTTCCTTCAGATTATGTTAAGAGCCAAGGCCCAAAGAGGTAAGTCCTAACCAACTTCGGTTCTTGCCAACTATCTCAAACGGTTGATCAAGTCAAAAGGTGTATAGCCACAAAACATCAATGATTGTAACTTTCCGACACATGCTTGAAAAAAGCTACAAGGCCAGACACTAATGTGATTGCCCATTCCACACCAAAGCTCACTACTAAAGCTCAAGCTTTTAGTTAGTAATCAGCAAAACAACTATAATTGTGTCAACCCATTTCAAGCATTTGAATCTTAAACCATGAAAAATCAAAATTGAAGCAAATATAGTAAATTTTCAAGATCAAGGAGCACAGAATGTACCTCCAAATTGCTCGCCCCAGAACATTAGCCGCGAATCATCTTCCTCCTCATCGAACTCGTCGCCATAACCAAGCTCTGCATCTCCTCTATACCCTGGTTCGCTACCGTATCCAGATTCATTTCCCTGAGCATCAACACCACCATTGTGCCCAAACCCAACGCCCGAACTCTCTTTCTCTCCACTGCCTCCTCCTCCTTCTCTCTCCCTTCTCGAATTCTTAGCTTCACTCACATCCGAAGCCCAATTCGTGTCCCCATTCCCGAACAGCTCGCCGCTCGAATCGGTCCCAACAGCCACCGGAAAATCCGAGCAGGTCCCGTACGCCGCCGACGCGCCAACCGAACAGCACCTCCGGGTGCCGCTCCGATCGCTGCTCCTCCCGGACACCGATCGGGACCCGCGGCGCCTCCGCTTGCGGATGAGGCGGAAGCTGCACCTCTTGGGCTTGTCGTCGTCGAAAAGGCTGAGCCTGGACATGTCGAGGGCGGCGTCGATGGAGAATGAGGTGACGCGATCAAAGAGGCAAGGGCGCTTGGTTTGGAGAGAGGAGTAAGGGTTTTTGTTGGAATCGGAGGGCGTGGAATGATGGAACTAGAAGTGCCTCCATGAATGGAGCTGGAATGTGCAGGACTCGATTGAGTGTCGCGACGAATCTAGGGCTTTCTGTTGCTTCTGCTGATGGTTCTGAGACATGGGTTTCTTGAGATTTTGATTCCTCTGCGTAAACGAATCGAACATAGTTGGTCCGATGAAGACGAAGACGAAGGTTCGGCAGCTCTGAATGGTTATTGCAGCAACAATTTCTCTTCTTTTTGTTGTTGGTTTGTTGTGAAGTTGAGAGCTGGTCTGAGCTGAGAAAAAAAAAAGGAAAGGAATTGAGAAAGCGATGAAGACAGAAACTGGAAATCCAAAATTGGGTCGAACACGTTGAGCTCTCAGATTTCTCTGAGAATGTTGTATTTATGGAAAATCTCCCACTCACGCTCCCAGTGCTACTCTATTAAACTATAGGCTCGTCTCAAGCCATTTTTATTTTATAAAAATGAAAATTTTAATTACATTTTCACCCCTAGTCGATATTAGTGTCTCGTGACACTAAAATAGTTGGACATAAATCATTAAAATAGATTTGGAGAACATGATTTGTAAGGTGGTGGTTTTGATTTAGTCGTCGGTTTAATTTTCGAATTTGCTATCAAATTCGATGGCATATTCGGTGGAGGCAAGGGACGGTCGACAAGGTCCTCTATGTGGTCGCCTGAAACTCAAAGTGTAACTGATGTCAGTTGTTCATGATCTTTAGGCTGTTAAGGAGAATTCTAGTACTTTCAACTTGACTATTTTAATTTATGAGGATGATCCTAATGTGTTCAGTTTGATTATTCAAGAAGTTTTAGTTATTATTACTCAATTTGTTGTTTGCAAATAGGCCCGCGAACCGAGTAAATAACAAATTATTTTAACATTAAAGAAGTATATTGTAAATTATATGTACTAGTTTATATACTTGTGCGGTGCATGAGTAATTTAGACGAATTTAATTATTATAAATTAATTTTTAACAAACGCATTATATTAATTAAGAGTTTTGTATGTAAAATCAAAATAATTTAGGCTCAGTCGAACAACTGATGCACCGAGGTGATCACGCCAGACTAGCTAGCGATGTCGGTTCTCGGGGTCATCCCAGTCGACGGTAGTATGTAGGTTTGGGGTCGTTTGGGGCAGGTTGTAGTTTGTATTATTGCAGGGGTATAAATGATTTTAGATGAGGTTTCACCACCTCATTGACTTTCTTAAATTGTGATGGATATAATCTTATATCAATCAACTGATATACATTTTATTTTTTAAAAAAGCCTTATTAATTACTTAGTATAATTTAATTACTATTTTGCCATCTGATGGCTGATGCTGTGATAGTGTGATCCCAGCGTGCATCATATTTACCATATTACCACAAACAGATCATATCCTGTACCTCATTTTTACAAACTCTACCCTCTTTCCCAATTCCAAAACCCTACTATTCCTCAGTTTCTCCTCCCTGTGTAACCGTCGAGCGATCCCCAATTCAACCAAGGTAAGCTCAAATCTTCCACTTTCAAACCCTAAAATCCCATAAAAGTTCGTCTTTTGTGCTCGTTTGTGTTGTCATGGATCATGATTTTTTTTATCGGTACGTTTTATCTCAGGAGAAATGAGTAGCCGTGCCAGTAGAACTCTGTACGTTGGGAATCTTCCTGGTGATATTCGCGAGAGAGAAGTGGAAGATTTGTTCTACAAGGTGTTTTATTTTTCCTGTGTTTTTGTTTGATTCTTGAACTGGGTGTTTCAGCCATTATGTTGTTTTGAACAATTTTAGTTCAGCTTGTGGATCAAGAATTTAGCGCAGAGAGATTTTTTTTATGGACATTTTTAGCTTACTATTAAGTAGTGAAATGCTAGAAATGGCTTTTGGATAGTCCACCTGGTTGTTCTTGGGGTATGATTAACATGTGCAATCCAATTGAACTATCAAAATGAGCTCTTCTTTGATATATTGAATATTGTTTATTATTTAAAGCCTTTTCTTGCACTCCAATTGCAATTTGTTTCGGACAGACAGACACATAGGCTATGCTCATATTGGCACGAAGTGTTTGCTTGAGAAACTGGTAGTTGTTTCGTACTTGCTGGAAGTCAATTACTGATTCTTATGATGTGAAATCAATTAGAAGAAAATAATGTTTGGGTTGCCAAAAGCCAGGTTGCTAGAGTGATGGTCCGACCGTCAGAGTGAAGTTTTATGAGCGTAGATTCTATTGACTGTGAATATGCATACTTTAAATGCACATGTAAAACAAAGATTACTGTCCTTCTCAGTACGAGTGTGGTTAGGATTGAATGCTCTGTAATGGGCTCTTTCACAAATAACAATTTCACATAAAACCCATAAAATGGGTTGCTGTGGATGGCTGTCGCGAAGTCTCTGTTTTGATGAGAATTTTTGTTCTTTACTCTCTTATTATCTTTCATATATGCAGTATGGACCAATTGCCCACATTGACTTGAAGGTCCCTCCAAGGCCCCCAGGTTATGCTTTTGTTGAAGTAAGTCTAGAATTGCTCTAAGTTTCTCTTACTTATTTTTACTTATTTATATTATGATGATCTTCTTACATCAACAATTGTTTGTAATAGTTTGAGGAGGCTCGAGATGCTGAAGATGCAATCCGTGGTCGCGATGGCTATGACTTTGATGGTCATCGATTACGGGTTTGTTTAATCATATTTGCATATATGTTCCTCATTGTTAGGAACCTGTGATTTTGCTCTTTCACTAGCTGCTAGCTTTAAGTTTTCATTTAATATCTTATGTTCCTATGCATATAGGTTGAACTTGCACATGGTGGGCGTGGTCACTCATCATCGACAGACCGTTACAGTAGCCATGGCGGTGGTGGACGCGGAGGAGGAGGAGGACGTGGTGGAGTATCCAGGCGATCTGAATTTCGCGGTGTGTACTTTTCTTACTCTATGTACCATTATATATTCTATATTTAATGTGTATGATTGATATCACTCCTTGTTCGAACATGCAGTTTTAGTTACTGGTTTGCCAACTTCTGCTTCATGGCAAGACCTTAAGGTAGCATTTTTGCTTTCAGAATTGCTTCTGTTTTTTTATCTCATCATAAATTTAATCATAATATCATCTTTTTCCAGGATCACATGCGCCGAGCAGGAGATGTTTGTTTCTCACAAGTTTTTCGTGATGGTGGTGGTGAGATAGAACACACTTAGACATTCTAATCTTTAATATATGTGTATGACGTTGGGTGCGTTAACCTTGTTATTCTTTGATCATCCTGACCTAGCTGATTTTAAGCTTTGTATTCTGTTTGAAACTTTGATTTAACGTTTTGATCTGATAAAATTTGTTGCAATGATGTTTTCTAGGAACAACTGGGATAGTAGATTACACTAACTATGATGACATGAAGTATGCGGTAAGTTTTCTTTTCTTTCCTAAAAATTCAAGTATGAATGGTCTTTTTCCTACCTATGTAGGCTCTTAAGATTTTTTTCCTTTTGCAGATTAAGAGACTTGATGACTCTGAGTTCAGGAATGCTTTTTCTCGGTCACGTGTTCGTGTATGATCCCAAACTTAAAACTTAGAAATGTTGTTTCATGTCTTTGTGTTAATATTTCTAATTGTCTTGTCATTCTATTTGCGTATAGGTAAAGGAATATGATTCTAGGCGGGACTCTAGGAGCCCAAGTCGTGGTCGATCTCATTCAAGAGGGAGGAGCTATAGTCGCAGTCGCAGTCGCAGTTATAGTCGAAGCAAGAGCCGGAGGTTTGTTGTTAATTCAGGAAACTGACTGTAATTTGCTGTGTAAGTGTTTATATGCTGACTGTTATGAAATGCAGCAAATCTCCAAAACCCAAATCTTCACGCCGCTCACCTGCAAAATCTCGATCAAGGTCTCCTCTTCGGTCGCGCTCTCGGTCTGCATCAAGGTATGCACTATCCGTCATTCCTCCTGTGCTAATATACTGTTGTAATTCGTTTGTTTAAATGATATATTGTATTTTTTGTGCATTTACAGTTCGTTTCTCTTATAATTGTCATGTCTTCATTGCTCTTATTGCATGGTATTGATTATTTGTATGTTTGATTCTTATTTTCTGGTTGAGTAGTAATTGTAGTTTTTATAATTATATTATTTATTTTTCCAGCTGTTAAAAAAAATTGTTTTCATTTGAAAAGAGGTGAGCCTTGTGATATATCAAGTCTAGGTCATTTGAAAGAGTTTTGAATAAAATTCCCCCGGTTCTTTTTGTTTTACCTCAACTTCCCAGTCCCTTAGCTTGACTTGTTTGTTCAGAAGAAGATAAATGAGAAAATATTCTGGATTGTCAGTAGTGTCCTTTAAATCTCTTTTCTTGTATGAAAATTACCTTGTTTGTTTTTTTAGATATGGATATGTGCGGCAATCTGGGGATTGGATATTAGGATCTTGATGGGATATGGGTCAATTGCCTGCAACTCTTTTGTTGTGGAGGTATGCTGTTTTTTAATGGGCGGATTTGGAGACCATAATTGTGTGTTCTGATGTATTTAGCATCACAAGTGTCCGTGGGTGCTAGATATGGAACAAAGGAGATCATGGAATGCTATAATAGGACTGGATTTATGTGAACTAAATGCTTTGGGATTTGGAAGTCTCCATCTGTAACCGGTAGAAACAACATGCATTCTGGATTCTGTGGATTTTTATGGTACAGTTTTGGGAAGGATGCGTTTCTCCTGTACACTGGTGTCTAAAAAATACTAGTGATGCTTTGAGAAGGCTTTTTGGTTATGAGCTATTTAGGTTTGATCGATATACACTTGACCATACATTTCTTCTCTATTTTTAGATTTTTACTTTTCTGTTTTACTGCTAAAGTTTTATGCCTTTCTCTTTTATTCCTTGTGATAATGGTAACTCACACGTGGAAGAGGCATCAAGGCTCTTGGATCACAGTTCTTAAAAAGGATCATGTTGATTTTAAATTGGATTGTTTCTCAAACTTTTGCAGATCTCCATCAAGGTCCAGATCTCCATTGCCTCCTGTAAGTATTTTTTTCATGTCGTTTTTGGATAATTTATGAAATCTTTATTGCATCTCGGCAACCTGATTTTGCTTCTGACTGCCTCTGTTATGGGATGGCTTGAGTATGTGTTAAGCCTACTAAGATTCAGGTTTGGGGCAGTTGAATATTACTCAACAATAAGACATTTAGGTGGTGTTTGAATGAGAATTTGTGTTCAAGAATGAGAATGAGATTTCCATTGCGTGTGTTTGGATTGTGATTTTTTGTTCATGAAAATTTCTCGGGATTGAGAATCTCATTCCCATTGCCACCTAGATTTTGTATTGAAACTAGCAATGCTATTGGATTTTCTTTAGGGGTAAGATTTTGTGTGTAAATTGATATTGGTATTGTGTAGAAGCAGAAACAAGCAAGTTTAAGTCCCAAGAAACGCGGCGCCAGTAAGAGCCCGAGCAGGAGCAGGAGCAGGAGCAAGAGCTTATCCCGGTTCCATCTTCATTCTTTATTCTTGTTTTACCTATATAATATTTAGTCTCTTGTTTGGATTGAAATTATTTCGTTACTATCACCATCACTTTAATTGTTTTGCAACCCCAAGTGTATCCAAAACTAATTGCTTAACCCGTGCATGTTTGTTCAACAGGTGAATATGGAAATTTCCTGATTCCCGATGCTGCCAAGTAGAGTGAAGTTTTCCCTTTATGAATTATCTTAGGGAATACATTGGAACACCCATTACATGGATGAACTAGTTTTCAATTCTGTGGACGAACTTGTGCTTTATTCATAACTTGGACTATCGTTTTAATTAGTACAATCATAATCCATATTTGTTGCATGTGACAATACATGTCGAGTTTGCTGGATTTGGACGGCTGCCATATACTTCCTCTTAATTATGCAATTATTTGTTTCATCCCAACGTATTATGTTGATATTCAGGAATGGAAAATCAATAATGAGAATGGATGTGAGATTGTCAATCTTTCATGTCCCGGCACGGGAATTGCTTTGAAATGGGAATAGAAGTGAGATTCTCGTTCGTGTTTGGTTAAGGACTTTTAGATCATGAGAATCGTTTGGAATGAGAATGGATGTTTCACTTTCTCATCATTTTGTTTGGTTTATGACATTTTGGTCTTGAAAACGACTTTGGAATGATAATTTCATCCAAGGTCTCCAGTTGGGTTATGAAGGTGTCCGTTCCGACCTTTTGTATCTATCAGGCTAAGTTGAAAAGCTTTCGCTTGAATACGACTTACATAAATTGGGGGTTTTCCAGTTATGGACTGCGATTTTCTAAACCTTTTTGGATCTATTAGGTTGTGGATGAAAATACCTTGCTCGTCTCACTATAGTTGCTGAGTGCTGACTGCACTATTGTATGGTCGAGTTCGGTTCAAAATAGTCTCGATCAATTTTTGAGCTAATTCAGGGTTGTATTTGGTTTAGGTTGTGGGGGACGATTGACATGTTCCGACCTGAACCCCAACTTTGTCTTGACGATCAAAATTGATCTAATCTATTTTTAGCGTACCGAACTTAGAAAAACGAGGGTTAGATTTTTGGTGCCGAACTTAGAAAAACGAGGGTTAGATTTTGGGTTAGATTTTCGGTGTCGGAGAATTCTTGTCTTTTGTTTGTTTCAACTGAATGAGCTCCTTAACGGAGCATTAAGGAG
>JAYMTG010000268.1:0-14062 GCA_036897565.1 Pelargonium exstipulatum | reverse complement strand
AATTGCGGACCCACACGAATTTTTTACAATCCGAAACCAGGCGACGAGATCTCGCCACGTGGACATGGGAAACGCAGTCCCTCCCGCGCACGTTAGCGCAACCCAACCTCATTGGTCTTCTTCTTCTTCTTCACATCTTCCATATTCTCAAATTCAAAGCACCGCGAGAGAGATTATTGACTGCTTCGCTCCACAAGGTAAGGCTTCTTTGCTCCTTCCCTGCACTCTATATATTTTCTCAAATTTTCCAGATATTGTTTCTCTCCTTGTTCATTTTCTCGGTGAAACTGAAACTATTGCGCTCTCCATATCGAGAAAGTGAAGCTGTTCTAAATCTAAAGTACTTTTTTTTTTCTTTTTTTTTAGGTTAGTCCTGTATTTTATGCTTAATTTGGTGTAATTGATTGAGTTTATTGATTCTCAGTTTTCACAATTTTGTATGATTCGAACTCGAAATCTGCGCCGTGTGTCTAGTTTGGCTGCTGAGAAATTGGTGGATAAGAAAGAATTTTTTTTATGTTTGCTAGTATTTTGGTATATTTAAAGATATTTTGCTTATAATTTCTTTATACTCAAGTCTCTATAATCCCTTTTAGCCTGAAGAGAGTAAAAACTGGGTAAAATTTAGAGTTTCAGAGAATTATACTGTTTTTGGTCTATGGATCTCACTTGGAGGGTCAGATTATTAACCCTAGGCTTGTACACAAGCAATATCTGATAGTGTAATGGTATTAATTGTAATAGTATCCCTCTATTTGCAAAAGGGATGCCCAGAATGGCAATGTCTTTTTCAGTTCTATGCATGCATTTTCAAGAAAATGCTTTTGAAAGTTTAATCTATTGTTATAATTGGGGTTAGTTTTTTTTTTTTTTGAAAAAAAATTACTTGTTTGTACTATTATACCTGTTCTGTTTTTGCTATGATGAAATGCTATCTGATGGTTTTCTCAGTCTTAGGCTGATAATGTTTACGCCAGTTTTATGAGTTTGAGACATTGGTGTGTAGTTTTGGTTGGGTCTTCTTCCTTGTTTGCTTTCCATATACTGAAAGCCAGTTTTATTTGACAGGTGTCATCTGTATTTGATACTGTGCAACATTTGTGTTATCACAACTTCTACGGAGATCTAATATCCTGGTTCTGGGGGAACTGAGTCCGAGCTTCTTATGATAGTGCACTTCTTGTTCCATTGAAACAGCTTCCAGAAATGGTCCATGCTTGTTCCATGCAGCTATCCCGCGATTTTGGGATTCGCCATAGTCGTGGATGCAAGGGCTATCATGCTGTATGTGATATTGTTCGCTAGTATCATACTTTTCCTTATGAGTTTTTTTTTTTTTCCTCTTCTTCTAATTGAATTCTAAAAGGCTGATTACATTTATGCTCCTTTTTTCCTTAACTGAACAGAGCATAATGGGAAAAGGGCGATCACATTTTTCTCATATCGATCTTTCATCACATTTTGTGGTATGAACTATATGGTTTACTTTGGATGTGGGAGTTTATCTGTTTATTTTTATGTGTGATCTTTGCATATCTTACATATTCATCTCTAATTGCTTTTATATTTTTTTATTTGAAGATTTAATTGCCAATTTGTAATTCTGACAAGTTTTTATGTCTTTTTTATGTCACGTCAGCAACAGGATGCTTGGAGTCTCCATGTCCTGAACGGTCTCCGTGGACCAATAAAGCCTGTATCTTCCAGATGTAATGTTTTTGTTTGCCGATCTGTTTTTATTCCTAGTGGAGCAAATCATTTGCCCGTCTTGAAGAACACTGCTGTAATTTTAACAAGGTAATTTGTTCTACTTCTTTTTGTTCCTCTGCTTCCTCCTTCTAAGTTTTCTATCGCACATTTGAGTGTAGTAATTATTTGCATGATTGTTGTTATGTTATCATTCAATAAAGATCAATAGTAGTATTGTTATTACTTGGTATGTATGATATTTACTCTATATGATTGAGTTACTTTCTTTATATAAGCAATTGTTCTTTTATTGATAAAAAAACTTGTGCGGTTGCAAGGCGCAAGCGGCAAGAGTGCATACACCAAGAAAAAAACAAAGTAGAAAGATAGAACTGTAACATAATCCCTAAGTCTGATTAGTCGGGAGGGAAGCCGCCTGATCTGTATAAGTTCCAAGTCCGCTTTAGTTTTTGAGATTAAGTGGCTGATATTCCTTTTCTTGGCTACTGATTCGAGACCTCAAATTTTCCATGACAGTAGTATGTGTATCATGGCTGAGGGTAGGGGACAAGGTTGGGGAATTTATGATTCTGGGTTCATCAGGTCAGGACCTGATGGAGGAGGCTGTTTGAGCTGCTGTTGATGCAGCTGGTGGATGATGTTCGATTCCGGACCCTGTGGTACTGCACCCAGTTCTTTACACAGGGTCCATGGTGTGCTTGGGTTAGGTTGTCTGAGGGTGGCTGTGCGAGGGGGTTGGGAGTTGACTCGGGGTCTGACTGGGAGCTAGAAGGGTCGTTTCAGGATTGGATGACTGGAAGAGTGTTAGATGTCTATCGCCTGGTATATTTCCTGATCTTGCCAGCTTTGGAGATTACCTGATTGAGACATTTTTTAGAGTATGGGACGGGAAAGAGAGAAGATGAGCAGTCTTGTGGTGCATTGATAGTGAGGTTTGGATGGTGCATGGGTGAGCTGACATAGGGCAGTTTGTCCTTTCTTTTTTTCAAATAGATTCTTCTGTTAAAGATTAAATCTTGCTCTGTAAGTGTTTGGTTTTACTTTTGTAGCTTGTATAATCTGGGTAAAATTGTTTTCATTCTAGTGCTTTAACCCTTAACTTCTGCACGGGGTTCTATTAGTTGATTGCATTGCAATGTTCACCCTTGTATCTCACATCCATAGCTGCATCCCTTGCCTCAGTAAGCTATTTGTTTTATTCATTTCGGTTTCCTGGATAGCAAGGTTCTAGTATTATGCATGTCTTCTTCCGTGGTTTCATTCTTATCTTTTTTCACTATATGAACTTAAAATTGATATATCATGCAGGTCATATAATACTTTCCGTGGTGGTCCCCAAGTACTTCAACTAATCCCTGCCATGGGTGTCATTGCTTTTGCTGTATGGGGTCTTGGTCCGATCATGCGTCTATGCAGGACCATTATTCTCCGGGTACTCACAATACCATTCTTCAACAATATTTTTCAATCCAGCCTTTAGTTAATTCTTAATTGTTTGATTTACATTTGTTATTTGTATGCAGAAAAATGATAGTACTTGGAACAAAAGTAGTACACATTATGTTACGACCTCTTATCTTCAACCTTTGCTGTTATGGACTGGAGCAACCCTCATCTGCAGGTATGTATCTGCCTGGAAATGAATTGGAATTCGAATACTTATTTGGGCATCTACAATCATACTCATTAAAATCAGGTTCATTTCAGAGCATTGGATCCAGTAGTGTTACCTTCAGAAGCAAGCCAGGCTGTTAAGCAACGAATTTTGATTTTTTTGCGGTCATTATCAACTGTTCTGTCATTTGCCTATTGTTTGTCAAGGTAAGTTTGGTAGCTGCTGCATTTAAGTGCGTGTAGTATATAATTAGCAAACTACTCAATTTCTTCAAATTGTATTGATGGTCAAGAGACTAGAGACGAGTGACGACCTATGAGGAACTTATCTCAGACGTTGTCGAACGTGCTGAAATTAGTAAACGGAGAAGAAAATTTCTTATTTTCCATATCATTCATATATTGACATTGTTCTATTTACACACTCTAACATGGCTACTTATAAATACAATCAGAAGATCATAGTGAACCCCACAGACACAGTTCCTTAATTCTAGACTATCTTCAGTCAACTATATTCTAGTACATGTTAATTGTGCTAAATACAACACTCCTCAGAGAGATTTAGTAAAGCTATCTGCCAATTGGTCGCAAGAATTGACAAAGCTTGTGTTAATACAACCTGATTTTTTTTCCCTTTTTGATGAAGTGATATACAATTTATCGGTATATCCTTGGTCCTCTCGTGAAAGACAAGATCAGACGCAATATGCAAAGTTGCATCTGAGTGATCTATCCAAATTTCAATTGTTTCGACCATTTAAGTTCACAAGTTGCTAAAATCATTGCATGTTATTCTGCTTCCGCATTAGATCTTGTAACAACATCTTGCCTTTTGTTTTTTCAAGACACCAAATTACCACCAATCAATACACAGTAGCCTTGCCCAGTCTTCATCTGAATGCACAGTTGCCTATATAGAGGCAACTATATTCAGCACATAATAATTGTGCTGAATTCAGCACTTGCTAGTTATTGTTAGACTTTTAAGAATATCTATTGGATACTCTGTTTGGTTGTCTTTTCATATTGAAAGGATGTTACTACAATTTTGACGACTGACATTAATTAAAGATGCATTTGTAAGCATATATGCTCACATCATTTTCAAGGTTGATTTCTTTATGTTATGTAATTATGGTACACCACATTCTGCTGGCCCTCAAAATGGTTAACCTAATTGTTTTGTTAGTTGTTTCCGTATAAAGGGTTTAAAGTTTAATTACAATCCATCTTGTTTCTTTGCAGCTTGATTCAACAAGCACGTAAAACTTTTGTAGAGAAGAATGATTCTGCTGATGCAACAAATGTATGGCCCTACTACTTCCACATTATTTAGCTTACTATTTTTTTTCATCAAGACTACTTTACAGTTGGCTGTGATAGGCCTTTTGCATTCTTCAATTAGACTTGTGAGTTTGACAGACCATTGAAATAGCTTGTACAGATCAATAGAGGATGAAGTTATATAATGACAGTGTGCCAAATTTGTTCTGGGTCCTGGCACATTATTTTAGTAAAAACACAGCCACTAAACTGATGAGGCCTGTAATCAATTAGTTTTGAGAAAAGGCCTTCTTGGTAGCATGATTTTATCATCACCAATGGTTGCTACTATTTGTATTCCTTCAGTACCTTAAGTTTCAGTCCGCAACTGATAGAGGGTTGAATGTGCACATCTTTCGCCTATGGTAAATGATACAACTAAAGTTGTAAGCCTCTATAATTGTTGTATTAATGAGCCTTCGTGGAAAACAGTGCCTTTGGCTCAAAGATAGCACTAAATCTGAAGCGAGCCCAATTTTATCATTTTGTGATCTCATGATGTGAGGATAGGCTGCTATGGATCTTGTAGTTGCAAATAAACCTCTTACACTATCAATTACTTAATGGCCATAATGGTGCAAATGATGATAACCTAGGTTTATGGACCAACACTTCACAAGAACATTTGTAAGTGACACGGAACTTAATATCTTCCACTTGAAGTGTCGAATCCCTTTAATGACTTCTCATACGTACTTTCTTATCTATCATTTTCTTCTGAGAAGGTTAATTCTGAAATCTCAGCTTGTAATGAAAATTGGATAGTATCTTATCTTACCTGAATATCAATATAAATCCTTTCTAACCATGCTATTATTGTGAGAGTTATAATTCTCATTTTACAACAGTTTCTTGTTTTTGGCAGATGGGATTCAATTTATCTTGGAATGCCATTTACTATGGGGTTTGGATTGCTGCTTTGTCCTTGTTCATGGAATTGTTAGGTTTCTCTACACAGAAGTGGCTGACTGCTGGTGGTCTTGGAACAGTATTGATTACCCTTGCTGGTCGCGAGGTACAGTGCTATTTCTTGGAAATCACTGTGATATCATGTGCATTATCTTTCTTTATACTTCCAGTTGATGATTTTTGGGTTGTTATTTCAACTTTTCACAAAGCTTGATCTCATATATTTATTTTCTTCCAGATCTTTGAAAATTTCCTTTCAGGTGTCATGCTTCATGTAACACAGCCTTTTGTTGCGAATGAATGGATTCAAACAAATATTGGAGGCTATGAAGTCTCTGGAGTTGTTGAGGTTTGTATTTACTATCCTTAATTTGCACCATAGAAAAGGGTACATTGAATAATACAAAGATGAGATGCGAACTGTTGCACTTCTTAAACTGCATTCACTTTGTAATTTGATGGATTTGTCTGTTTGTTTTATATTGTAATAGAAGCTAGAAAATGTATTAATTGATTAATATTTTCCGTAATGTATTGCTAATATTTTAATTGACTAATATTTATATTGTAACAGCATGTTGGTTGGTGGTCACCAACAATAGTAAGAGGGGATGATCGTGAAGCAATTCATATTCCTAACCACAAGTTCAATGTCAGTGTTGTGAGGAACCTCACCCAGAAGACTCATTGGCGTATCAAAACCCATCTTGCCATTAGTCACTTGGATGTTCATAAGATTAATGTGAGAACATTAGTGGGTTTACCTGCTGGGCAATCTTTCTTTCTTTTTTCTTTTTTTTTAAAAAAAAAAAAACTAATATAGCCACTATCATGTTGCAGAATATTGTAGCTGATATGCGCAAGGTTTTAGCTAAAAATCCCCAAGTGGAGCAAAAAGGGCTGCACAGAAGAGTCTTTTTGGAAAACATCAATCCAGAAAATCAGGCTCTTATGGTAATTTCCACTCTAAATTTAAATGATGTTGTATGTGGTAACTTTTTTATTTTATTTTTAATGTTGAGCTACACAACAGGGGTAGCTCTTCCCTTTTAACCCAAAAACCCCACCCCACCCCACCCGACGCACTGGGATTTGAACCCATGACCTCCCACATAGAGATGTGTGTCTTGACACTTGCGCCATCCCCTAGGGGACTGTATGTGGTAACTTGATTGGAAGTCCGGACCAAAACCAATAAATCATTTTTTGCATTATATTTTCCTATAACATGATATGTTTCTCGTATGAAAGAAACAATTAGAACAGAAGTATTGAAATGATATTGAATTCAATTACGACAAATATATTGATACATATTCCCTTGCATTAGACGATGTGTGCATGCTGTACAATTGTAGGTGAAATTTGCTTATGCTTTCGAAACATAAGTTTGTTCAACTTATTATCGATATGGATTCTCTCTTAATTCTCAGAGATTGGCGATTTTTTCCGCATTAACTACTAAAGGGCACAGCATTAACTACTAAAGGGCACATGATACTTTTATTTCTTACATCAGATTGGCCAATGATATGTTGAACATTTTATTGGGGAAAAGGATCCCAACATATTGCCTTGACTTTTTTAATTCCTTTTTTCTCTTACACCTCTTGTTAGTCCTGGTGAATTCTTTTATATCTATTTTTAGTTTCTAATAACTGTCTCATTTTGTCACAGATTTTGATATCGTGCTTTGTGAAAACCTCACGCATAGAGGAGTACTTTTGTGTCAAGGTAAGACCCGTATATTTTCTGAAGATACACAGGAGTTTTTGCACAGTTGTGTTTCGCTGATCGGGTTTTTAAGCTCTGCTTGGAGTTGGTTAGGCGACTTATTGAGTAGCTGAAGGGGCTTGGATCCTCAACTTTGCAAGGAAGAGTCCAAATCCCATCCCCCTCTGAACTCTTGTCGGGTTCAAGTTTAGATTAAGATTAGTATCTACTATAGCTACCTCAAGAAACCAATTTTAAATCTGAACGAAATATTCTCAAATTTTCAAAGGATTTAAATGGGAGGAGGATGGCTAGTTTGTTATTTATTTATTAGGTAGGTTAACTTTTTGGTGCCCAGAAATTTAGCTAACTTGTAACCTATCAATTCAATGGAACAGGAAGCGATACTGTTGGATCTTCTCAGAGTAATCAGCCATCATCGAGCTAGGCTGGCTACGCCCATCCGTACAGTTCAGAAAGTATACGGTGAAGCTGACTTGGAAAACGTTCCATTTGCTGAAACCATTTTTTCACGCTCCAGATCAACAGCAAACCGCCCTTTCCTACTGATTGAGCCCCCATATAAAGTTAACGGCGACGATAAAGGCAAGGCTTCAACTCGTCCAGTAAATACAATTGAAGAAAAAGACGTGGAGGATAAAGCAGCAGTTATAGCTTCTGGCCCGAAAGCAGACGCCAAGGTTGAAACAACTTCAACTTCAAGTCCAATATACGAGAAGCAGCACGTTGCAACACCACCAATAGGCAAGTCGCCTTTGGAAGAGAACATTGTTCTCGGTGTTGCTCTCGATGGTTCGAAACGAACCCTTCCAATTGATGATGATGAAATGTCTCCATCATCATCTCCTGTATCTGGCGAGTCCAAGGAAGTTTCTTCTCGGCGAAATGGGTCTCCTGTTGGGGGGCAGGATAAGAGAGATGGTTCAATGACAGCGGTTCCTAGTGCCACAGACTGATTATTAGCTCTCGTGTATTGAAGTTGTGTGTATATATAATATGCATGCAGCTGTGTTTTTAAAGCTGCCATGATGCATTGTATACTCATTTCATGAATGATTGTAAATATTCTTCGATTAGAAACCTGTGGGCTTAGTTAGTGACTAACCCATTGAAAAAGAAAGATTAGAAGAGAGTTGCAGATATGTTAGGTGTTCAACGTTGAAATGGATTTCTATAAAATTGATGTCTCGTTTTTATTTTATGAGCAAGCGTATCAATGGTCGAAACTAAGACCTCAAGAGACCAAGCGAAACCAACCACTTGCCCTACTGAGGGCAAGTAATTGGTGTTTCGTTTGTGCTTCCATTTTGTTACAGATTTCTGATTGTGTTTTGAATTAACTAAGATTTTCATAGGTACTTACATATTCCAAAAACATGAGCTCTAGTGCCTACAGAATTGTTCTCAACTTGATAAATTAAAAAGAAGCAAAAAAGCAATGAACAAAACCACCACTAGTGGTAGAGGAACCAGTTTCAATGGGCTTGACACATGCAATCAGGTGCTGGATATGTATAAATAGATTGCTTCTCCTTCCTCAACCTGATTTGCCCTTGCCTGTTTTTATGCCCGTCCACTACAGCTTGCTTGAACTCCGACCACTCCATGCTCTTATTCGAGAACAGCTTGCCCAACAACCCCATGCTTGGTCTAATCGTCTTCAAGTTCATGTAAGAACGGTGTGCCACCTGATCACAGGAAAAAAATTGCTGAGTGTAAAAACTATTCGCATTGTGGCCACAACATGTCATAGGAAGAGCTACTTACCAACGCATTGTGCATATTGCCCGGAGAAGCAGAGATGAAGACGTCACTCTGCATGCTAACATAATAATCAACTGCAGCTAACAAAGACGCCTTACCCTCAACCCCAGCCCGTTCCTCTGCTGAGGCGAGGCTCTTCTTATCCTCCATCAGGGGAAACAATTTACGCAAAATTGAGATCCTAGCTTCCCCACCATACACCTGGAAACATAAACCATTCATTTCTAATCTCATTATCGTTTGTCACAAAACTCCCTGAACCACCTACATGTCAAGCTACTCGAAGTGATAATACAGCAATTCAACAAAAGAGATCTATGACAGACCTTGTGAGAAGCAAGATAGAGGCGAGTATCATTGCCGAAACCTAAAGCTGCCAGCAGCAATCCAATCTCTTCAGGAGTCAACGGGCAACGCCCTTGATTTCTTAACTCTTCATCTGTAAACTGAGAGTTGAGAACCCTTCCCTGCCAAAGCACCTGGCGGTATTTTGCTAAAGCCAACTTTTCGGCTTTACCTCCACCGAAATCACAGGCTGAATGAGCGGCCATATCCTGTTAGAGAATAAAAAAAAGTTAACTCTGAAAGTAAAACTTGGAACTGTTGATCAAAACTCATCCATAGCTAAGAAAATAGAAACTAATTGTTCACTGAGGAGATTCGTTGGTAAAGCATGTTAGTTGGTTCTTGGCCCAAAAGTAATGTAATAGGACATTTACAACAGATATGTCAAGTTTTTCCAGGGTAGAAAAGGGAATAATAATGGCCAGTAGTCAGTACAAAAGGTTTTAAATGACAGATTTCTCAGAACTTATTCATGACAGTGTAATCCAAGAAACTAAATGGTACAGAACCCATGCTTCGAAAACTCCACTTTTTTTATTGGAAAGCAAAAACTATTCTTTAATGATTCAAGAAGATGAGGTTCTTACTTTATCAAAACGAAGATGTAAAACTACAAACTTCCCAGCTCCCTGTTTACTAATCTCATCTGTTCCCTCCAGTAAATGCTCCGTTCCTGCTGCTTGGTTTTGACTAGGAGGGGCACGTAGACGACTAACCAGGGTCTCCGCCAATGACTGAATACGAGGAACAAAGGCTAATGCCTGAAAGTTGACCTTACAACGCAGGCGTTGGATGTCTGCGGGTAGATTTTTGAAACTCAACCGATGAGAGAATGGAGCAATTGCAGCAATCCCGTAGCTGTTTCAAGAAAATAACTTGTTGATCATGGTAGTAATATATATGCAATACTTGAATACAGCTCCTAAATGCACAAGTATGGTGGTAGATAAATGAGTTCATTGTCAAGATTGGACAAGGAAAATTCAAACAAGCTAAATTCAAATACTATTGCATATTTCAAGGGAATTCAAGATTAAGTCTAAGAGACCAGCAAAGCCATCAAATTTCTTGCTGATATTCTTAAATCAGGACAAATTAATATGTCAAGGCATGGAATATTTTCCGAACTATTGTCTGACATGATAATATACAATAATATGCAGATCGCAATACACCTGATATAATGCAAGGTATGTGTATTACTTAGAACAATGCTAGGCTTCTCTATTGTTACGTACTCTCACAAAATATCAACAGGAAAAATTTCTACAGTAATTCAGAAAAATTAACTGGTTATTCCTGTCAAAGATGGTAAATAGCATCATAAACCTGGGAATCATCTCTTCACCAAAATAGGAATACTGACCTCTGTAATACAGGCACGACATTTTCCAGATACCATTCAGCTGAAGCCTGAACAGGAGCTGTTTTAATTCTGGTAGCTCTTATGCCTGTAGCATAATACTCCCTTGTGCTCCAAGAGTATTCACTTGGCAGCTCTTTAGCTATAGAGATGTCATTATGTAACACGTTAATGAAGTGATCCACATCAAAAATTTCCATAAACGAACTGCAGCAGCATATGCGGCTTGACATTAGTTGCTATCTATAGACAAGATAATAAGCGGCAGAATAAATGTTAAAGCTGGCTTACTCATGAATTACCTTTCATCTTGCCAAACTGGATTTACCTCAAGGTGTGGAATCACCAGTGTTGCGTTCAATATCTTAGCGACAGCTACCGCATCACAAATCTTAACAATAAATAATGAGAGATAAGTTAAAACACACAATATACTATGCACAAACAATTAGCTGGAAAACCACCACAACAAAGAAAACCAACTATACAATTGCTTAGGTACTCTGATTCTCTATAAACTGATATACAAAGCATCTGAAGAGCTTTCTCGGCTTACCCCCATTCTTTGCTGGTTCAATCCTCCATCAAGAAACACCTGAATATACCAATGAGTTCTCTTCTGTAACGCTACAAGTGCATACAAATTCATTAGAAAAGTCCCATCATCTTGACCTCTGTACCAAAAAATATTACGATTTGTTTTGAAACTAGTATTTGATTTGAATTTCAATGTTAAGACTACCCAAAAACTTAGATTTGCAATTGAGAACCTACATCAAATATGAGATCTAAAATCAAAGCTCTTACCTTGTCATTTGAAAATCCATGGTTTACCCAACATTACATTTATACATGCATTCTAATAATTCAAATTCTAAATTCAAGAATTAGCTCAATGCTGACATACACACAAAGACACTCAACATCAAGCTCACATTTAGCTAGTCTATAGTTTCAGAACTCACATATTTCAGTAGTAGTCTGGTGGCAGGGTTTCCATCCCTGGTAGGGCAAAGGAGACCAGAGCTCGGATAGTTGAGTAAGAGACTGAAAGAGACAAATACAAAAATTCAGAGAAATCTTTAATTATTGCATCCATAACAAAAAGCCATAGGAAAAAAGAAATTGAGACCAATTAGCACATACTCACAGTTTGGCGATTCAAAGCGCCCTCCAAAAGTGACAGATGCATAGGTTTTGGCGCATTCCACTCCTGCAAATTCGCAAAGTAACAACAGGAATGAGAAGAAGAAGAAGAAGAAGAAAAAAGCAATAATTTTGTAAAAGTGAAATTGAGAAGAGGAAGTTACGGAGAAGAAGGAAGGCGAGGCACGGCCCAAAGGAGAGAAGAGATTGGGGAAGGAGATGGGGAAGAGAAGGAAGAGGAGGGCAGAGAGAGCGAGTCTGTGGGTATGATAGTGGCTGTTGAGGTACAATTGCTTCATTGTGCCCTAGAAGTGATGAGTAGAGGAAGAGAGGGTTTAGATTGGAGAAGAAGAAGGAGAGTACATGAGTGTGTCTGCAAAACTGCAAGTGTTTATTTGTTTTGTTGAGTTGAGGAGGATCTACAGTTTGGGGAGGAAGGAGGGTAGTAGTTATATGATGTAGCACTGCTTATTTTAGTTGGATGATAAGCCTTTTTTTTTTTTTTAGGGGCGATTAAATTTCACTTTATTCATGGACGAGTCATCAATACCAAAAACAAAGTGAAAAGGAAACCAACCTAAGAAACAAAAAGACAAAAAACAAAATAGAACCGAACTAAAACATAGTAAAAACCGATACAAAAAACGTCCGCCCCCGAACCAAGGAATCTCTCTCAGGGAACATGAGCAAGGGAACTGGATAAACCTATCCCTAGAACAGTTCAACCCAAGAGCCGGACCATCCTCATCACCAGTAACGTATATGCTCTAGATCCTACGCCACTGCCTTCGCAAGCCTACCCTTCCATGAGTCCCGATGTGGAGGATACCGAGATCGAATCACTACAGCGTGAGCTTCTCTCCTTACCTCCCGACACCTCGACGCTATCCTCGCCAATCCCAACAATCCTTTTCCTCTTGAACACAACTGCCACATTCTTGCTCGTCTCTTGCTTGTCTAGAATGGTCGGAGTGATAACTAGTTCTTCCGCCACTACCGCATTCTCCCACGGTTGTTCGAGCCCAGATCTAAGGCATTGGGCCCTCATTAAAGACCATCAACCTTTAGCATCTACCAGCACCGACCCGTACGCCCTCTCCATCCCCTCTGACAGTCCTCTCTTGCATTTCTCACAATCCTTCTCTGTGTGACCCAAGATGTTGCAATAGAAACAGAAGGTGGGGACACATTCATACTGAAAAGTGATGATTTGTGAACCGAGCTCGGCAAAGACCAGTTTGGCTTTCCTCCGGAGGGCCTGACGGACATCGAAGCAGATCCGTATACATGCATAGGATCTCCACTAATCCTTAAAGTTCATTGGATCTGCTTCTAGGAATTGTCCCACTCTGTTTCCAATGTACTTGCATAACTTTTCGGACGTATACCCTAGGGGAATACCCTAAATCTGGATCCACATATCGACCGAGTCAATGGCCACCTTAAAAGGGTCATCTCCGTTCTTGACACGGGTAAGCAAAATAACTTTCCCTCTATATGACCACGGACCATGGTTTTCCACTTTCTCGGCGTCTCCTTTGTCATAGAACTCAAAAGAGTAGCGTAGATACGCGCTCGAACCTGAGGAAGGGTCATAAAGTTCCTTGATAGTAACGCCCTTCTTGGGTCTCCATATACAGGCCATGACCTGCTGCTGCATGTTCGCGAAATTGATAGGGCTATCACATAGAAACCGCCCCACAAAGCTGATCGCCTTCGACTTTATCCCCTCTACCGGCACATCACTCCCACCTCCACGGATAACGAGGTCATCCATGGAGCCTACTACCTCATCCATGCCCAAAGTGCCACGACCCCCGGTCCCGCTCCTCCTCCCAAGCCGGAACAGACTGTCGGGCCACCGCTCCTCCACGCGCCACCCTTCCGGATACCCCCATCGCCTCCCCCCCCCAACAAGCCATTGTCAGCCACAATCCAAGACCATTGTGCGCGCCCAATGTCAATGGTCGCCTCTGAGACCGTCGGCAACATCCAACTTCTCTTGGAGGTGCCCAAGACCATTGTATGCGCCCAATGCCAATGGTCACCCTCGAGACCGTCGGCGACATCCAACGTCGCTCGGTGGCGCCAAATAATATTGAATGCGCCCAACATCAATGGTCGCCTCCGAAACCGTCGGCGACATCCAAC
>JAYMTG010000267.1:0-14062 GCA_036897565.1 Pelargonium exstipulatum | reverse complement strand
TCTTGCTCCCAAGACATTTCAAATATTAGGGAAGACCATACAAATCACAAGTCACAACTAATTTAGTATGCATGGAATGCATCAAAATACAATGTGAATGTAATCAATTTATAAGAAAACAGATTCAGAATCAGTTGGGCTCAAGTATGTAGTAATATGGTTGTTAAAATCTCCGATTACTGATTTGATTCAGCCGATTCGAGTCGATTCACCCCTTAAACAATTCAAAATATCGGAACAGAATCGTCCAATTCGACCGATTCACTCGATTCGCGTACGTTGGGTCATATGAGACTGGTCGTACTTGATCAGCTCAAATCTGTCTTGGCCCATATTGAGAAAAATTCATAGCTATTATTTTTTACTTGTTAAGTTGTTTTATTTTTAGTTTAAACTATTTTTTTTCCTAATACTAAATTATATACGTATCATATCTCTTTCTAAAGGATTTGTGTGATTATACATGAATCTTCCTATTCGAGTCTATTCCCGATTCCGAATCATAAAATTTGCATTAAGATTCCCGATTTGAATCATGATTCAACAACCATGTGTAGTAATAGGGTATCCATTGAAATTGCTTCAAGTATATTCATGCCCATCTCGCAATTTAAACGCTCATAATTGAGCAACTCTCATTGTGTTTGTACGGCAAAGTTATTTAATATGAGGTTCCACTTAAAACCAATATGTACCTTCAAATGCTGCAATTGAGAAGTGTAAACCCTCTTTGCATACTCAGATAGGAGCTGTCCCAGAGCATCTGTATGGGGAGGCATTGCAGCACCAAGTCCAGCCATCCAACCATCCATTATTGCAGTTGAAAGAAGCTCTAACTGACCCGTTGCCCCACCATGACTTTCGTCTCCAGTGATAGAAAGAAATTCAAATTTCTCGGCAAGCCATGATCGAATTTGACGCTGCAACTCACCGGCCGGGGTGTGAACAAAAAGAGCAGCAAGAGACTTATTTCCAACTGCAAAACTTTTGGCTTCCTCTGTTATCTCCCTAAGCTTTCCACCAGTAACATGCTGCCTCCAAGTGCCCTGCACATTTTAGTTCATAAACAAAATTGACATATATTATTAAAACATGAATAATTGAAAAAAAAAAAAAAAACCCTTACACAAGTAAAATAGCAATATATATGTAGGTAGTGATGGTAAAGAGAATCAGAAGTTTCTACAGGACAACAAAGCTTTGACTACAAAAAATTTCCCTTTTTCATCTGGTTGATTTGCAATTCCAACTAAGAATCTACAACCTTGGGGGCGCATCCTCGGGTATTTATCTCAGTTAGTACCCAATGCTTCAGCTCAGGGCTAGACATCTCAGTATGGGGGCTCAAAATTGAAAGAGCTCTAGAAACCTTAGGAAGAAAATAAACAAACTACAAGAGCAGCTACCTCATCAATTCCTCGTAGCTTTAAAACAACTGATGAAAATTTCGACTTCTTTTCTGGCTTTAAATTCACTTTAAAGCCTTGGATGTCATCATTATATCGCACAGGAGATCTTCCCGGGCTGTTACCCCTGCTGGAAACTCTACTGCGTCCAGTATTAGCCTTTTCCAGAAAGCACTCAACAGGTGAAATCTACTAATCAAAAGAAGGAATTATTGGTTATATCAATAAAGACACAACTCACAACACAAATTTTTAAACAAGAAAGCCTTTTAAAGAAGAGTGATGGAATGTACTCTTTTGTTACCTTGATGGACTGAAGCTCTGGTGATCTAGCAAGCAAAGATCTTATATACAAAATCCTAACACGGGAAACAAGCATGGTATCCATTACTCTCTTTGGTTCCATTTTGCGGATAAAAGAGAAAACGGCATCTCTAATTTCAGCAAGTATTTCATGCTCTCTAGAAGCACCTGCTTTAATAACTGCAGCCAAAACCTGCAATTTTATGACAGATTACATCACATAATTATGAAATTGCCCATAAATACTAGCACAAAAATGTGTTATAAAGACTATATAATATGAGGTATAACTTCAGAAAAAACAAAAATAAGAAAAAACAAAAATAATAATGGCAAAAATTTGACGGGCACTGTGATCAAAAGACATAGTTTGGTTACTTCGGTACATGGACTATTAAAGCAATCATCTAACCTACCAGCATCAATAGCTTGTTTGCTCCATCAGAAATTGCAGCAAGACTGTCATATTGATCAGGATCAAAATCATTCAGAGCAGCAGTCAGATACTCCCCGGCTGGGGTTGTTTTAACTTTCTCATAACCAGATTTGACTAAAGCAACAGTGCCGTCAGTAGTCTTATCAGTTGGCGATGATGATGGAACAAAATCCATAGAACACCGTTTATCATTCATATTATCATCATTCCTGAATAAGAACATTGACAAAAAGTTCAGTACTTAACATTGACTAAATAAATGTGCAGAGGAAAAGGCCAAAAAACACAAGACAATGATAATAATCATCAGATTGGACTGCAAACTGTACCTCCCAGGGTCCTGAGGCTGAATGTTTGCTGGTTTACTGGATAATGGATTAGACACCTGGAAAGAAAGTTACCAAATTCGTGTAAGAATTAGCCATATCAAGGCCAAGGAAAAAGGATGGATTCAACAATGACCACAGTTAGCATAACAAGGAAATAAGTTCAATGTTACTATATAGAGATAATTGGAGCATAAATTATTTTGTTGCAAATAAAAATATACATTTCATTAAAATATATCCAAAAATGATTATTATTCAAACATGGAGAAAATAAATTACCAGGGGAGATTGAACCAATGATGCTTTCTCCGTTAATCTGTCGAACAATTTCTCATTTTCTTCATGAAGTCTCTGAAAAGGTGACATGTTACACTCCTATATTAGAGTCCAGTATTATATGGATTTGCATGTGTAACCAAAAATTGGATTAGAAGGGAACAGAAACACTATCAAGTTCATTACGTAATGTATACATTGACTGCCATCTTTAGTATATTATTCATTGAAGTTTATACAATACAGATATGATTCATCAGAACGGTACTGAAAACAGAGCCATCCTAATACTAAGATTCCATATACACTTTATAAATCTTTTCAAAAGTATACCTTACTATGTTCAGGTGGCATGGAAACTGTTTTATGCACTGTCTCGTATACTTTTCTTCCCGTGTTTTACGACTTGCATACTCAGAATAAATCTTAAAAAAAATAACTATTTCTTCGCCCTACAGTTCATGTATGCAATGATTGTTTTTGCTGCACAAACTTCCATGCTCCAATATAGATAAACTAATCCCCAATATTTATATGACTCCAGTCTCCATGCATGTCTGGCCAGACTAGTAACTAAAACATTATTCACTTAATCACTTCCATCAACAGAAGTGGAGCTTCCTTCCTACTATAAGGAAGAAGCCAGGAGAACTGAAGATTGTGGAAGAGTTGAGAGGTTAAAGAGAGTGTAATATGGCTTCTTTAGCAGTGGAAGTATTTAGAGGGGAAAAGAATGTGCACAATGTCAAATCACAAAACTACCTTATAGCTTTTGAACCCCATGTGCCATGACAGAGCTGACATTTGAAACAAGACAGAAACAACAGATAATCTAAGAAGATTTCTATACCCTTACAGCTGAACAAATAAAAACCTCAATTACTAAGCAATGAACTGTGATCATTTTAAGAAAAATACCATTCAAGTAACAGAATCCATTCATCTAGAATTTCAAATATCAGACCTCAATAAGCGCATCACGTTTCTTGAGTTCCTCTTCAAGCTTCTTGGTTACTGATGAATCCAACACATCCCCAGTTGCATTGGAATGTGACAGAACTCCAGGTCCTGATTCTGAAACTACAATTGACCTTGTTTCACGAGAACGAAGGGCTTCATTGAATTGTGATTCCATGCTTTTTACTTTGGCCTACAACAGAAGAGGTCAAATATAGTTATATTAAAAACTTATAATGCATAGAAGAGCTTTCCTGACCACAAAATTCTTGTCCTTGGTATATAATTGTAAAGCAGAACATCAAAGATAATGCTCCTTTCGAACTGCCAATTAGCAAACGAGGAAATTATAGAAGAAGATACGGCATACTTGAGTTGTGCCCCCACAAAAGTGGCTTTTCTGGGTTGACACTTGACAGCAATACTTATTTATGAATGGTTTTGCATTTAAGTCATTGTCTTCTATTATTTCTTTTCCTAGTTTGGGTTACAGATTCACAAGTGATGCAAAATGAAGTTGCTTCACCAAAAGCTTGACAAGCAGACATCAGCGATGTAGGAGTCTTGTGACCTAGAACATTAGCCATTTTGTGCTTGACACAGTTCATCTATTAAACAATGTATGCCTGTCATTACTTATTTCTTAACTACTTATGCACTAGAGTCTTAGAGGCATTTAATATATTGTCAATTATCTTTTCCATTCTTGTCCCTTATTCTTCCTCCAACAGTACAGAAAATTGACGCAATGATGACAAAAAATTTGATCTTGTTGAAGTTTTGAGGTTAGAACTTGCACTAACACTTGAAGAGATTCCCCATGCTTTCCATAATTCATGTTTCAACAGCCCATAACTCATGACGTTGCATGTGTCTGAAAGAGAGAGGGGGTGGGGGAGAGGCTAACCTGCAAGGTCTGAATTGTTAAATCTCGCTGTTGTATTTCCAATTTTTGGTCTTGCTCCAACTGCAACAGCTGAGCAACTTGACTTCTGAGCTGAGCATTTTGTTCCTTCTCTATCTTATACTTCTCTTCAAGTATAATATTCTCCGACTGCATCAAAAAAGAATAATGAAATAGCTTAGATACATGCTCATCTGAAGTGGTAATATGATCTCTGTTAAAGCAGCATCGATAATACAAAACCTTACGTGAACATTTCTCTGCTGCTCGATGCATATACATAACATGTGGCTAAACTAAGGAAATCATTAACTTACAGCTTTTTTCTCCACAATAAGTACCTCAACAGTTCAAGGTAGAAAAAGGTAGAGAGGGTTCAAGCTAAATAGGCTAACAAGTCACAATAACATTACACAATAGGAGGGGAAAAGAAACGAGAGTAATGCCATTCTAATTTCTTTTGACATGTATACCATATAACTATGGGGGTCTGTCAAACCCCCACCATCTCAAGTGACGTTCTCCAAAAAAAAATGCAATGCTTAAGAACATGAAAAGAGATGTTATCAAATACCCTGCTGTGAGAAATTTAGTAAAATTGATGCTAGTTACTAGAAATCCATTTCAATCATCAGACTGCAAATCAAAGGATGATCTGATTTCAGCAAAAGGGAAACAGAGGTAGATTAAAAATTATTTATATATGTGTGTGTGCGCGCGTAGTACTTATATCACAGAGATTAAATTTAACCGCAATGAGCACACATCATACCGTACACTAGTACAGAATATGAAAAACTATACCAAGTTGATGAAGTTACAAAACCTTTAAATCTGACTGTAATGTATATGAAACTTTCCATGCCTTCTGGACTTCATTGAACAGCAGGATGCACTGATCATTTGCTTCTTTAAGTGCTTGTTTTAGACCTAAAACCTCTTGATTCAGATCTTGGGTTTTCTTTTCCTTATCGTACAATTCTTTGCGTGCATCATTAGCCTATGAGAAACATCACAAACAAAATCTCAGTGGAAATTTTTTACATTTCATAAACATGTTTGTAAAAATGCACCTTTTAGCAAAGAACTTGGCATGCACAATATGCTAAAAAGCATAACTGGTCATATCTGCAAACAAGTTCATGCAAGAAAAGAAGAGGAAAAAAGAGAGATAATCCAAAAACTAGCTCCTAGCTTTCAGGGTAACTGAGCTGCCTTTCCATTATTTATAGTCAAGAATTTTGTTGAAAATAGAAAGTCATTTATTTCAACAAAAGACACAACTAGAATGCATAGAATATAGGATAAGGGGAAAGAAAACAGAAACATGATACAATGGCACTGGTTGTTGAAAGTAAATTATAGAACACAAGCAGTAATGAAAATGTATGCATTAACATTGGAGGTCTAAACAGAACTTACAACATCTCTCCATTTTTTTATGGTATCACGATTTCCAAGGCTTAGTACAGCATTTCGAGCTCTGGAGGAGAAATTAAGAGAAGCTAATGTCTCAGAAAGATTTGAAATATTTGGAGACACATTAACTATCATCAAAGTTTTTGAGCTTCCACCTACAGTAAGAAGAGTTTATGATAAGAAGAGTATATGATTTGACTTCTACATCTCAGTTCCATATTGAAAGAAAAATGACAAATATAATAAAGACTGGTCTCTGGCTGAAAGAGAAATGATAGAATTGACAGAGTGGCCGCTTTACATATATTGGAGATGGGGTATATAGATGATACAGATACAAACCAGAATTACTTATGTTCAACAATAAATGGGTTCTTTTATCCAAAAACAATTATCTAACACTTGTCATATTTAGACAACTATCATATAGATACCAAATATTAAGCTTTTAAGTGGAGCAATAGTAATGACAGAAAATATGTGAACTAACTACACCCTCCATCCCAAAATGAGTATCATGTTCCTCATGAATTTTTGTCCCATAATGAGTGCCCTCTCTCTTTTTAGTAATTTAGATATGATGAATTGTCAATAGTATCCTTATAACAAATTAGTAAGTATCATTAACACATGATCATGAGAATACAAGAGTAACTATAACACACTAACTTTTCCTTAAAAAAAAAATGCTCAGCTACAGTGAAAACTTCAAATGACAAGACTATTGGCAATAGAACATAAATTTTCAAAGTAAAACATCAATTTATCTTCAATGGAGACAGCACAATGATGCCATAACCTAAGGGCCCGGAAAAGAAAAAAAAAATCATAAAAGCCAACAAACTAGCCTAGCTACTTGGTATCTTAAGCAACTAAGTGCAACCTAAATGTATAAGGATTTATCTAGCGTGTGCAATAGATGCACAATACTTCATGCAAATACTACTTGGACTGGCACGCAAAGAGTGGTAACATGCTGAATTTAATTGGTACAAGAGAGAGTGCAGTAATTACCTATTGAATCTGCAAGTATTCTTGTAAGCACTGAATTTTCATAAGGAATAAAATCCTTCTTTGAGGTTACAGCAGATAAAACATCTCCCAATCTACACATACAACATGAACGAAGTGAGAACATAGTACAGAACACCCACTCAGAAACCATCAAGTGTTCTGCAAAATGCTTCATTACATCAAATGATGACAAGAATCTATTATTTAGTTTTAGCGCTTAAAAGTACATTGTCTGTGTGTGATAAATCAATAAAGGTGGGAGAGATATCCAAATTGTGCTTGAAAGCAAGAAACAAGCGAAAGCACCATTTATTGTTTTAATGCTTCTCTACCAAAACATACGCTGAGAGAGACTTCATAATGTGCAGCAAGTCCGTCACACGCTCCCCACTATCATCTTCTGTAATTACACCATCACTTCCAGCCAAGTCAACAAGAGAAAGTTTGCTATACAAATTCTCTCCCGTTATTGAATTGTTATAGTATATGTGTATTGTGATTATCCTGACAAAAGTATGAGAAGAAATCAGAAAGAAGTATTAAACATTCAATACATCCAAGATATACAAATATGGATAAATATCTAGACCCAAAAATATCGTGTTTATTTCCTGAAATTGTCCTTGTACACTCCTTTTTCAAACATCGTATTTTTCATATCAAATTATTTTCAAGTTTTGAGTCTAGGCCTCTAGGGCTATCTCTCATGGGCTACATCCTGTAACTTCAAGAGACATTTTTGCATCACAAGTTTAACATCTATGAGGATTGAGGATCCATCCCAACAACCAGTTTTCTGTTTGATCAACTGAACACATCAGGCTGCAATATTTTGGAAATAATGAATCAGGCTGAAGTAACAAATTAAATTTAAGAGATACAAGCTATAACAGCCATTTTGCAAAAAGCGGTATAATTCAGAACTATTACAATCATTCTAAAAAAATCAAGAGCAATCCTCTAAAAGTTAAACCTAGCGTTCATAATAAAACAATATGCAAGGACTTCTCTGAAGAGAGAAGTACAGCCACTCTCAACTTTTCTAAGGGTTCTTCAAAGTGATGCTTAGTATGGTACTAAAATCTTGTGTGAATTACATTTGTTTAAAAGGAAAATAAATGGAAGACAATAAAAGCACATACACGACAACCATATAAAAGAAAGACTGAGGTGTGTATCATACAAATGAGAAACACTGAAATTTGAGGCACCATTTCCCCGACTCTGAAATGCGGCCTTTAAGACTCTAGAAAAGTCCAACGGGTTATCAACTTTTTCCTGCACAAGTTCTGTATAAGACTCTGGTGACCCAATGCTTATCTTCGGTAAACTGCTTTTTGATTCTGAGAGCAAATCCCTGATCTGTAAGAGATGAAAGGGTGGTTATATCAATATCTCATGCAATGCTATGCTAACACTGTAATCCAACCCAACTGTTTTGGCAGACAGAGGAAGAGCGGCTGTGCTGTGCAATATGATGAAACTTAAAGAACCTGTTCATTGTAGAGCTCATAAGCTGTAACTGAGAAATTGAATCGAGAAGTTAAAGTCGCATCTGAGTTAGCTAAATCAAACAACTCCTCAAAACAGCGGGCGTACAAACCACGATCATGACTAGATCCTTCCTGAGAATAGCAAAAGTGTGTCAAAAAAACTCTTCTAGGTCTATAGAATAGAATTTCATCATAGTGAGCAAACAAGTAGTGTGTGAAATAATACATAGTAATGAATAAACAAGAAGAGTTAATGAAAAAACTCATGATTCTTCAGGTTATCTGGAGTGACAATTTTTATAACTTAATTCACAAATAAAGAACTTGCAAAATAGAAATAGTGAAATATCCCTTTTGAATGTAATGCATCAGATCAGACAGTTAAGAAGTATCTATTTCTTAGTTTTCCCATATAATTCTCTTACATGGGCAACACAATAAGTTTCTTGGAGCCATCCCCCAACTAAGAAGGCCTTCAAACTAACATAAGCTTGCTAAGTAGCAGACTTTGTGCATGAACAAAACTGTTTAAATGTAAGGATGCAAGCACAAGGCTTTTTCACATACAACAGTACATATGCAAAAAGATAAATCTATAGATTATACATGCATTATATGAACGGGAGAGAGGAAGAAGAAAGAGAGTAACCATAGTATATGTTTTTCCTGAATTTGTTTGTCCATAAGCAAACAGGGAAACATTATATCCATCCAGAGCTGACTGCACAAGTGGCTGAACATCACTGAAGAGTTCAGCTGTATACAGAAAAGGCAAAATAAACATATGAGATAGACTTGCAAGCTAATAGTACAAAACATGCGACAACTGCGATAGATGCATGAATAAGAATTTGATACTCACCCTGTCCAACATGAGGTCCATAAACCTTGTCAAATTCAAAATCCTTCTTCGGATTGGAGATAGAATCATCACTAGTATTTACACGAATAGTAAATTCATCAGGAAATTCAACTATTGATGGACCTTCATCTTCAAATGGTGGTCTTGTGCGACAAAAAACCTTTACATTTCCTGAACAGGACATGTTAGTTTTTCAAATGAAAAGGAAGGAAGAATTTTTCAAGCTCACTGAAACCCATGCTTGAATAAAAATAGAAAGAAACACGACAATACCTATGCGCTCATGCACGTGTGCGTGTGTGAGAGAGATAGACTTTGCAAATGGAATACTTAGAGAACGTGAGTACCTTTGGCTGTCAGCAAGTCGTTGAACAACCTTTTCTTCTCATTGATCAGTAAAGAAATCCTGGCCTCAGTTTCAAGAGCAACTTGATCTGAAATTAACATAAATCTAGATTACATCAACATAATCCAACACTACAAATCTTATAAACAAAATACAAAGTAAGGTGTGGTTAGAAGGTTTATTTAAATTTTGAAGATTTGGAATATTCTTCGGGAACCTACTATAAGATGAGATACATCAACAAGATCAGTGCATTGTTGAACAGAATATCAATATTTGTATCCATATCCATGTAAATAACTAAACAAGGCTAACAATTAGTACAGTTACTCGAGTAACTCGACTACTGGTATGCAGAGGAACTTGATTCCTCACCTAGCTTACGAGTTTTGTTCGCAAGAACACCTAGATAACGAGTAACCCGGTCAAGTTTCGCGTTAGAGTATTCTTGTAAATCACTTGCTTCCTGGCGCAACTCCTGGTAATCTTCTCTTGCAAGCTGCAACAAGATGGATATTTATCTGATCAACATCATGAAAATTTTATTATGTGATCGACTAGCTAAATTGCCCTTTGAGGAAACAGCCAAGTTAACCCAAATATATGCCAAAAGAATTTCTACACACACAAACAAAAAAATGGAAAAGGATATGCATCTTCACTGTGTGAAGAATTTTTTTAGTATTAGAGAATAGAGATACCTATAGGCATTTTATGCCTTGGAAAAGGAGGATATGCATCCTGACTGCACAAAAGGCCCAAAATGAAAGCGAATTGATGTTTTGGCAAACTTAATCTTACAAAATCATCCACAAAATATTAACAATTTACTGACAGTACTTTTTTTTGGTTCAAATAACCCTTGGTCCTCATAACAGAGCAGCCAGAAACCAGTTTGAATCTTAAAATCATATTAGTTTAAGATTTATAATATTCACATTTCAAATTCTTCTACTAATGCTTCATCAGTTCTTGAAAGTTCAAAATAATGCTAGTTTGCAAAATGCACGCCAAGTTATAAGTGTATATACTTAATTTCAACATCAGTATTCTTCCAAGCCTTTTTTCTTGAAGTGCAAACACGCCCAAACATAACAGACTAGCGACAACATGTGTTTTGCAAAACCCTACACACTTTAGCAACCCCAATATGTAACCAACTTCAAGAAATTTGAAAAGTTGCTGATCAAAAAAAGAAACTTTAAAAGTTGTATGAAGGAAAATAGCAATTTATGTCACCCTTACCACAGGTTCTCAGTTAAATGGGTTAGCAATTATTACCCAGTTTCACAGCTAAGAAGAGAGATAGTCTTACCAAATTAAGTAGCAATAAATACAAAATACATGCAAGATCCCATTTTTGTAATCGAGCTAATTATTCCCAGAGGTCCAAACAACAAGAAAATCCCAAAAACAAACTAGCAATTGAATGTTTTATTCTAGAAAATAATCTTCTTCTTCTTCTTCTTTCTTTCCAAACACAACCTAAGTTTGAAAAACTGAAATGCTTCCAGCTGAAGAAAAAATAATATGCCCAAAAATGTGGTTCTCACAAAACACTCATTGTTCTCATCTTAAGCACATTTCTCTGGACCACAAATGGCAACCATTTAAACTACAATTGGCCTTAAATAGCATTAATAGAAACATTTCGCAGAACCAAAACTCTACATTCACTAGCTCAATCTTACTCATACTCATCACATAAGCCCACTTCAAGTTCAGCTCATTCACTTAACTGCCACCAATTTTCCAACAACCTCCAAAATTACCTCTAATTAGCCCAAAACACACACAATTCAAACAAAAACAAATGCAGAAAACGTCATGAACCAGCCACCTTTACATTCACCAGCTCAATGATACTCATACTCATCCCATATGCTCACACTATAATTTCAAGGACAGGCTCAGCTCATTCACTTAATTGCCACCAAATTTACAACAATCCCTCAAATTACCACAAATTAGCCCAAAAACCCCACGATCCAAACAAAAACATATGCAGAGAACGTGATGAACCAGTCACCTTTACATTCACCAGCTCAATGATACTCAATCATCTCATTAGCTCACACTATCATTTCAAGCTCAAGCTTAGCTCATTCACTTAATTGCCACCAATTCTCCAACAATCCCTCAAAATTACCACAAATTACCCCCAGAAAACACACAATTCAAGCAAAAACTAATGCACACCTTTACTTTCTCATTCAGCCTCTGCAACTTAGAAGCGAGCGCGAGCTTCGAAGCCTCAGAATGCGGCAGAACCGATGCCGCAGAGATCGAGTACCTCCGAACCAACGGCGCCGGCGCGTCAGGCCTGAAGTCATCGTTCCCAAACGACGCCGAAGAAGAATGAGAAGAAGAAGGAGACTTCCTCGGCTCGAACCCGCTCACCTCCCAGTTCCACCGGTTCCTCCGCTCCGCCATTTCCCTCCAAACGAATCCGAAACCAACACCAAAACCCTAGCTATCCTCTGTTCAGATTCGAGGCAAATCGAAGAGCCTAGAGCTCGAACCAGCTCTTCGTCGTCGTCGTCGAAGCTTCGAGATCATTGGCTTGAGCTTCTGGAAATGGAATGATTTAGGCTTATAAAGGAGAGGGGGTGTGGAGGAGAAACGGCGACGTATCGATGGGAGGAGAGAGACGAGACACTGTGGGGCTGTTTGGGACACGAAAAATTCTGCGCTTGTTGTTACTTGACGATTCGCTCTCAATGCTTCGTCATTTCGGGTCTTGTTGTCGGTCTGTGTCGCCGTCGAGAACTGTTTTAAGATTCAGATAAGGCGACAAGCACGTGAGTCGGCTGCGAGCAACAGCGCGTGAGGTTTCGCCACGTGAGTCCACACCAGTACATTCCAAACTTTCAAATTCCATGCACAAAAATGTTCTAACGTTGGTGTTTCCGTGTTTGTGCACACGCGTGGCACGTAAATTTGACAATTTGTGTCGTGACATGACACACGATTTGAAATTTTAATGTTTGGGATCTCGAATTTTATATTCGTGTTGTGATAGTGTTAATTAAAAAAACTGAACATGCTTAATAATTTGTTCGTGTTGAGCCTCTAACAAATACATGCATAATTAATTAGTCGTGTTGTGATCACGTAAGACTTGTGCAACACAAACACTTAAAAATGCAATCTAAAATTAATCATAATATCGTGTTGAATTATGTCGTGTAAACAAACTCAAACATGATACTTTTATTATTTTAAAGTGTTGGATCATATTTGTGTCAATCATAATGACGTATGGGCAGGGACGGATCCAGAAATTTTAGTCAGTGGGGACAAAATTATTATATAATATTTATATATGACTATAATATGAAATTTCAAAATTCTAGTGGGGGCAAATATGAAAAAATAGCATGATATATGTGAAAAATACTTAAAAAAATGGTATATTTTGAGAAAGAAAAATAAGTTTGTGGTTGGGGGAGGGGCATTTGCCCCCAATCCCCCATTGAGTGGATCCGTCCCTGCGTATGAGTAATTAATCGATTAATTTCCGTGTTAGATTATCAATGTTTGTCTTGAAATACAAAATGAAGTGGCAAATTGGATGCACAATCTGACTAACGAAATTGGATTATTGGACCCAAGTGTCTCTGTTTAACCACTCAAAAATAAGGTTTGAAATTTTCAACAATATCGGCCTCAAAGTCATAAAATTTTCATTTGTCATTCTCGTTTTGCTGAAAAAAAAAAGAACACTTAAATGTTATTCGACTAGCTTATGACTTTCCAACCAGTCAAATGATTACTGGTTAACAATAGTTTACGGCTTTGATTAATTTGTAATGAAAGCCTAGTTGGTAAAATTATGTCAAAATAAATTTTGTTCAAATATAGATTACCGCTTAGATTTGAATTCGTGAAAACTTGAAACCCATCACTCAATGGTTGTGGATGTGAGTAGGATAAAATATCAATTGTTCAAATTGAATTGAACACGTTCTTATATAGTTAGCAATTCGTTTAGTAATCATGTTGCATGATCCAACACAAATACGGCGCATTTAATATAACAATGAATTAAGTGGGACGTGTTGCTACAACATAACTGACACAAACACGATCAAACACATTTTGCATAATAAAACCAACACATTTGACACGATATTATCCAACGTACATGCATGGTTGGGACATCACGATCCAACACATTTAACACATTGTTATAGTTAATATACAATACTTTTTTTCTTTTTGTTTATACCATGGGGGTTCCTCAGCGGGCCCGCACATTGGCGGTTGACACCTTTAAGCCGTTTTATCCCACTCAGACTAATTCTCATTCAAAAT
>JAYMTG010000266.1:0-14074 GCA_036897565.1 Pelargonium exstipulatum | reverse complement strand
TCAAAAATTGCTTTCAAAATATCATGATCCCAACTATTCGACACCGGGTCTCGAAGATCTGAGACCTTCAAGAGAGAGAAATCCACACCTCGAACCTCTTCCCGAATCCTAGGAATAAAAGCCGGTAAAGACGGAATCCATGGGTCGAACACCGCAGCTATTTCTTGCCCTATCCCCACTCTCCAACATGCCATCTCTCGGAGCAAAGGTTGAGCTGCACACATACTCCGCCAAACGTAACTAGGATTATAGCCTACTGATGCATAAAGAGCCGACCCCTTCGGGAAGTAGCGGGCTTTGAATACCCGAGAGAACAATGACATGGGAGCCGTTTCAACACGCCATAATTGCTTGCCTAACAGAGCAATATTGAACTGTCGAAAACTTCGAAAACCCATTCCACCTTCTAATTTATGAGCACAAAGAGATGCCCATGAAAACCAATGAAGTCCCCGCTCCTTACCGGGACTCGATTGCCACCAAAACTTGTTCACAATTAGCTCGATTTTCTCGGCAACAAAATCCGGAAGCAAATACACTCCCATAATGAACGTCGGAATGGCTTGAGCAAAAGCTTTAATAAGAACTTCCTTTCCCGCTTTAAATTTAAGCTTTTAGTAAATGAGAATTTGTGTTTGTTTTCTGTCCAAACATTTTTCACCCAATAATTTACCAAAGTAGACATCATTTCTGTTTTTTTTTTTTTTTGATAAAGACATCATATCTGTTTCGTTTCTTAATTTTGTTTTGAAGAATTGGTACATGGACTTAGATTTGTACCGATTAAGTTTAAACTATAGCAAAATTGTTTCCGAACATGCATGTTTCTTTTAGCGTCCACCAAATGTTTGATAGTTGTCCTGACTAAAAGTTTGATCACTCTAAGGAAATGAATTTTCGCAAAATGGGTACACTTGCGATCCTTCTCGAGTAGATTCTAGCCAAAATGGGTTTCCCAAAGCGTAAAACGTACAAAATTGACATTATTGTTGAGTTCTCATGTCAGTCATGTGTTGTCTCCGACTCCAATGACCCAACTTTCCATACATCCGAGCCAGCTAGACGGGGTGAACAAAAAAACAATTGTGTCCAATAGTTTAAGAAATTGAAACCATTTTACATAAACACCGTTACACATAAGAGTAGTTTGGGTTGAATTACATTTAGTGCTTGTTTGTTAATTCTTAATGAACAACTTACTGAAACTTTCAGTTCCTAAAAATTTTCATCATCTACTTACCGAAACTTACCGACATGATCTAGACTAAACAAACAATTAAGCCCTTAATCTTCTTGGGTAGAGGAAAAAAGAGTAAAAACGTAGTATTAGATATAAAAGAATTGAATCAAAAATTCATTGGAAGTACAACGGATGAGACATGACGAGACATTCTTTAACACTTTTATGGTGAAGGTATTAGTGAGAACGTTGAGAGAGCTTCCTATATTAAGTTGTGAAAATTGGTAAACTTGTTGAAGCGTTGTCACCCTTGTTGTAGCTTGAATAGTTCTCTCATTTGGTTTATCCGTTTATGAATGTCAAGGGAACAAACTGGTTTGTGAGTGTTTTTCCAGTTATTTTCAAACTTTGAAACCAATTGATATTTGGATCTTTCATGTTGACTTCAACTAAAATAACCTTATTGTAGAATAATATTTTCTAGATTAAGTTTATAATCATAACTTAAGCATGGAATGAACACTTACCTCTTGAAGTATCCATGGTTGAATTTCAGCACCTACAATTTCAGATTATCTCCTTCAACTTGTATTCCCGAATGGTTTTTTCAGAAAAGGGAGAAAGGAAAAGAGATAGAGAGCCAGAGAGAAAATCAAGAACGCAGAAGCATGGTGTCTGTGTGCATCTGTTTTCATTTTGCCAGCCAACAACCCATATAGCCCATGGAGTATGGGTTTGTGTATAAAATATACAATATAAAATATTGCATTATGGGTCAATCAATTTAATATATTAGATTGATTTTCCAACACAAATGGGTTTAATTGTATGGACAAATGTCTCTATTTCTTAAGATTAGCGGACTATAGGCCCACTGATCTTAACACGGTTTTTCTCCCTTTAGTCAGTCTCGTGATAGGAAACTCGCTGACTACACGTTGGGCTACAAGTTGGGTCCCGAGTGAATAAACCTTACCTATCACAATTTATTCACTTTATTTATACATAGACCAATTCCATTAACCGGTTTTGATAATAGTACGAAACATAGACTATATATAATTACGTGTGTGCTAATAATAAACCAATGTTGATACATATGATTAAATAAATAATCTAACATGGAGGATATTCCGGCGGGGTCGACGGCGGCGGAGATGCCGTGTTCGCATGTGTTTCATGAGAAGTGTATAAGGAGGTGGTTGGAGGAGAGCCACTACTGTCCAATGTGCCGCTTTGAGTTGCCAACTACTAGTGCTAGTACAGCTTAATTGTTAGGGTTCTTTTGCTGATTAATTACAATGTAAAATTAAATAAAGCTTATATGAAAGAAAGAAAATTCTACTCAAGTCTCCTAGCAAATTAAATGGCTGTGGAGATTTGCTGTTAAAACTATTTCCCATTAATTGAAAGAAGATAGTATAAAGTTATCGAAGTCGCGATTGGTACATACCGTATCGTACGCACGTACACTTGCCTATATATAAATTGGTATACTTAAAGCTAGCTATACAAAGTGAATATAGACTCAATTGTGGGCTATATATATGTATATTATATGGACCACCTGGCTCTATATATGCTTCATGTAGAGAATATTTTCTTTTCCATATATTTCTTACGTAGTCTAAAATATTCGGTCTCAATTAATCAACCAGTTAGTGAAAGACCATATTAATGGTGATGACATGATTAGCAACAATAATCAACACATGTATATGAAAGAGTTGCAGCTAGCTAGCAAGTAGAAAGGCTAGCTATATTTATTAGTAGGAATATTAATGTACTTTCTCATGAATCATTTGATACATAATTTGGTTTTAGCATCTGTCATTTGCTTGTGACGCTGAGCTCTAAAGATAGTTAGCATTGTTTTACTCTTATCCTCCAATCTTCATTAGTGCCCATAGGATTTTGGAGCACTAGACAAATGTGTTGAGCAACAACAAACTGGATTTCAGGAAGTTGAAACCAAAACCTGCAAATTAATCAAGATTTCAAAATGGGAATTTTGGAAATTTCGAACATGTAGGCTAACATGTGAAAAGCAAGAGTTAACAATCTTGCACCGTCAGTATATCAAGTGACACCAAGAGTTCCCCCAAACACTTCAGTGGAGAGATTATTGAAGATTCGGTAATAAACCCCAATGAAGTGGTCAAGGGAATTCTAGAGGACACTTGATGAGAATTCACACCATTATGCTGCTAATAAGTATCAAATGACACCCAGAGTTCCCCCAAACACTTCAGTGGAGAGATTGGAGGCTAGCCTCCAATGAAGTGGTCAAGGGAACTCCAGGGGACACTCGACGATCTCACATTATTCTGCGTTGTCTAATATCAAATGACACTGGGAGTTCCCCCAAACACTTCAGTGAGAGATTGTAGACTAATAAACCCCCAATGAAGTGGTCGAGGGAGCTCTAGGGGACACTTGATGATGTCGTTTTGGTTGGTTGGGAAAGTAATTGATACAAACCCTATATTTATACTTTAAGTTTCCATTCCATGCATGTTTTTGTTTGGATTTTGTTTGAATAGCAGGGAAGATCTATCGGAAGGCACAAAGACATAATAGGAAAGTGAACTTGGACATATCTATGGGCTAGATTGGAGAGGTTGAGAGAATCATAGGGTAGTTTTGTGACCATATACAATTTTATCACTCAGTATCTCATCTTTGCAAAACCATTCAGCTTTTCCTCAATGACTAAAAAGCTTCTGTCAAGATATTGGTAAAGGAATGATACTCATGCCTTTTCTTTTTTATGCCCATCATACACAATATCGAATTGGGTACATTGATAGAATCTTAGACATGAATGTCTCTGTCGAATTCGGAAGCTTTTGCGACTCAGAAAAGGATTGAAGATCTTGATGATGGCTAAGATTTAGAGAGAAGGAGAACTTATGGCCACTTGTGTGATTTACTCTTCATGTAGACCAACACTATGGCCAGGTTCAGTTCCTAAAACATGCATGGTTTTCTGCATAAATATCAGAATATGTATCTTTTCTTCTTTTAGGTGTAGAGAATCTTAATATGACTATAAATAATGGGTTTTCTAGGTACATTTATTCTTGTGCCAACAAATAACCAAAGCAGTAGAGCAAGAAAAAGGGTTTTTAAGGTTAGGTGTCCCCTAGAGCTCCCCTAAATGCTTCATTGGGGCTCTCTTAATAATTAGTACGTCCTACTGAAGTGTTTGGGGGAACTCTGGGTGGCATTTGACGTACACAAGTTATTATCAGCGATGAGAGTTGTTTTGGTTTTTGAATTGATCAAGTCTCGAGGTAATTTTACGTTGTACATGTCTCGAGATTACTCACACTCATTATAAGGTCTTTGATTAATACACATTAATTACATAGCTATAATCATATATATGACATAAATGTAAGATATCAATCACAAGATTAACTGTGCAAATTCATTCTCTTTTTCTTCAGAGCCCCGAAGAAAGCTGTGGAGCTATGGCTAATTTCATATATATGCAGAACACACCATTGAAGAAGAGGTTCTATACTAATTACTGAAGATGGCAAGATCATGAGCTTGGACTTCGTGTTGGGCTTGATTTGTAATTTAAAAAATAAAATAAAAGGATAGTGTTTAAGAAATGAGTAAAATGTATATGAATTGACTGATATAAGGTTACATAAGTCACAGAAAACCAATGAGGTGGTGACACCTCATTTAAAATTATTTATACCCATCCAAGTGAATTTTTGGGAGCGGAGCGACCCGTCCGGACTCATGATTTTAAATGAGATGTCATCAACTCATTGACTTTTTTAAGTTGTGATTGATATAAGATTATATCAGTCAACTGTTGCTCATATTACTCTTAAGAAATTATACTTGTAAAGATTCAAGTACTTATGTTTTACATACAAGTACTTATGTTTTACTTATGATATAGTAGTATATGATAGATTATATTACTATTTTTTTATTGAAAGAATAGATTCTGTTACTATTAGTTAAAGTATTATTCGAGATTATTTAGATCCCAATATCTTATTACACTTATGTATTATTATTTTTCAATTGCATCCATGAATTTTAAAATTTTGTTGAATTGATTCATGTCATCCAAATTCGTTAATTAGTATGTATAGTTTAGTGTGTGTGTATGTGTAGCAATTGAGGTGGTTATTTTGATGAAAGGGTAGCTTTCTAGTTGTGTACGCCGAATCTTAAAAGAAAAAAGAGCGGGGGAATCTTAATTCTTTAAGATTTTCCGATTTTCTTGAAAATCGGATGTCTTTGGTCTTCTTTCCTCATTTTAATTTTTGATGCAAATTATGTCAATAGCAGAGCATTCGTTTTTGTTAAACAATCTACAACAAATTCAAATTAATCATCAATTCTTATTTGAGAAACTAAAGATACGTTTAATTGTAGAAAACAATTTTTTTTGTTTTTGTTTTTCTTTTCAGATTTCTATGCTTCGTGAAAACTTGGAAATTTTAGAAAATCTGTTATTGATCCAAACCAAATTTAGATCATCTACCAGTAAGAAATTTGGTAAAAACGAAGTCATAATAAAATATTTTTGCGTTTCTCGATCAAATCAACTTAAATTTTGAATTTTGAGCATATCCCATAAGTCAAAATATGACGTGGTAGCAATGCGTTCGCAACTCCAAAATGTTATTTAGTAAGGTTGGTCATAATCTAGACATCATACCTATTGCAAATGATATATTAGGCCTTGTGTAATTTAATAAATTGACTTTGAGTAAGAATTGTGAACTCGTCAATGTGTACATATATTCAAATCCAATTACATCTTTAGTTCCAAACTCATTGGAGTTGTTACAATTGTTTATTGAGAAACAAAAATATCTACAATACATCAATCGTTGGTTGGTCCAGTGATGCCAGGGGCTGGACTTTGGTAAGGTGGACCATGGTTCGATCCCTCACAGCCGCAATTGGGAGGAGCGCAAAATCTTAACCCCGGGACCAGCTCCGAATGAAATTAGTCTGAATGTGGTAAAACGGCTTAAAAGTGTCAACCGTCAATTGTACGGGTTCTATCAGGAAACCCATGGTTTAACCCAAATAATATCTACAATACTTTATGTTACCTCTAAGAAAATAATGCATATCATTTAGGTCTGTAATTTGAAAAGCCTCCACTAGACCACTTCTGTTGACTGTTGAGTGTGATTTCCTAAACCTAGAAATTTTAACTTGGGATAAAAGCCACATTTGACTTGGTTTATTTTCACATTGAGTTGAAGAAAACCTCATTTTATTAGAAATTAAAATAAATAATTGCCATCGTAATTGCAACAGTAAAATACTTGTATCACAAGAAAAGAAATAGGAAATACGTTTAGTACAAGAATTAGAAACATGAAAAATCAAACAAAAGATAATTAACATTAAGGAATAGAGAATAGGAAAGTTGTCAAAACTATTTCCTAAACCGAACCTATATATATATACATATATAAAGCTACTTCACTCACTCATCGATCATTCTCAATCGTACCTAATATATGGATTGTCCAGTTCCAAGCTACGATCTCCAGTTCTTGCAGGTGACCCAACCCCATCTCGGCCTTCTCATGGACCCCAAACAACCCGACCTCATGGTTCTAGCCAAGCTCAACCTCTCCTCCGTCGTCACCCGCTGCTACACTCGCCCACCGCACACCGACCGCCACCTCCTTCGGGTGGACCCGCCGGAGGTCACCGTCGAAACAAGATGCTTCGACAAATGGCATCTCTCCGACCGCCACGGGGCCTTTCAAATCCTTTCCTCCTCACTGGCCGTCCTCGGAATCCCTCCCGAATTACATTCCCTGATCACCGATCACGTGTGCGAGTACGCCCAACGCGCCGCCGCCGATGACCGCAACGCCGGCCGGAGGTCTGTTCCTTTGGAGGTGGTCATTAAACTGAAGGAATTCCACCGACTCAGCGAAGATGATGATGATGACGACGACGGCAACGAAGACTCCTCGTTGGAGAGAGCTTTGGCGGAGTCTGAGGCGGCGGCGGGGCACGGGATGGTGCCGGCCTTGGCGGTTGCGGTGAAGAAGATGCTGAAGAGGGTGAGGGTTCATGAAGATGGAGAGATGAAGAAGAAGAAGAAGAAGAGATGGAGAAGGAGGAGGGGGAGGAATATTGAAGAGGTGGCGATGGCGAGCTGCGCGATATGCATGGAGGATATTCCGGCGGGGTCGACGGCGGCGAAGATGCCGTGTTCGCATGTTTTTCATAGCAAGTGTGTGGTGAGGTGGTTGAAGGAGAGCCATTTTTGTCCGGTCTGCCGCTTTGAGTTGCCCACTAGTAGTGCTTGTTGATGATCATTGCTAATTAGGGCTCTTTTTGGTGGTTTAGTAAATACTGTAATTATATATATATCACATCAAGATTATTGTGATTTTAAATGATTTCATATGTAATTGATTCGTTTTTATATACATGACAATGCGGGTCGCGGACCATTAACGTTGATCATGACAGCATTAAGCAACAATTAACAGATCAAATAGAGACAAATTTGAGCAGAGTTGTATTTAGCTAGCAAGTACAATATAGCAATATTAATGTCCTTTCTCAAGAACCATATCATTTGTCAGATACATAGGTTTCAGTATCTGCCATTTCCATATAGTTTCAGTATCTGATGCCTGTAGTTGACTACAGTATGGTTCTGAAGATAAAACTAGACAAAATGTGATGAACATAACAAGAAATCATGTATGTTTTCTAGGAAGTTAAAACCACAGCCTGCAAAGTAATCAAGAAGTGATCAAAATATGGGAACATGAAGATTGAATGCTAATCCAAGATCACTATCAACGACGAGAGTTCACAATCATGCACATATTAGTATCATGTGACACCGGGAGTTCCCCCAAACACTTCAGTGGAGAGATTGAAGATTCAATTAACGTCCCCCAATAAAGCGGTCAAGGGAACTCTAGGGGACACTTGATGAGTTCACACCATTATGCGCTGCTAATTAGTATCAAATGACGCCGGGAGTTCCCCCAAACACTTCAGTGAGGAGATTGGAGACTAACCCTCAATGAAGTGGTCAAGGGAACTCTTGGGGACACTTGATGATGATGTTGTTGTTTAGTTGTTTTGTTTGGATGGGAAGGTAATACAAACCCTATATTTATACTTAAGTTTCCATCCCATGTTGATATTTGGATTTTGTTTGAATAGCATGAAAGATCTAAAGGCACAAAGGAAGTGAACCTAGACACATCCATGGGCTAGATTGGAGAGGTTGAGAGAATCATAGGGTAGTCTGTGGCCATGTACCACATTTTATCACTCTGTATCTCATCTACTCCAATCCTTATCCTCATCAGCTTTTCCTCAGTGACACAAAAGCTTCTATCAAGAATTTGGTCAAGGAATGATATTGCTTTTTCTTTTTTATGTACATTATACACAATATTGAACTGGGTGCATCCAAATGCATATTTGCTACCTTAACTAATTGATGGAATCTCAGACATGAATGTCTCTGTCGAATTCGGAACCTTTTGCAACTCAGAAAAGGATTGAAGATCTCGATGACGACTTAAGATGATAGAGAGGAGGAGAGCTTATGGCCACTTGTGTGATTTACTCTTCATGTAGCCCAACACCATGACCAGGTTCAGTTCTTGAAACTTGCATGGTTTTCTACATGAATATCAGAATATGTATCTATTCTTCTTTTGTGTGTGAAGAATCTTAATATCACTATAAATAGTGGGTTTTCTAGGTACATTCTTGTGCCAACAAATAAATAAAGCAGTATAGCAAGAAAAAGGGTTTAAGGTTAGCTGTCCCTTGGAGCTCCCCTAAATGCTTCATTGGGGCTCTCGTAATAGTTAGTATGTCCTACTGAAGTGTTTGGGGGAACTCTGGGTGGCATCTGACATATACAAGTCATCGGCAATATGAGTTGTTCTAGTCGCTGCATCGTTCAAGCCTTAGGTAATTTTGCATATTACATGTCTTTCTTATAGTCATTTAGGCCATTCACAATTGTTATCGCAAGTATGGAGATTGAAACTAGCAACCTAATAGTTATTCAACTAAGTTTATGCTACTTCTCCCACACGGTTAGTCATTCATTTTCTCTCGAGTTCAATGAGTTAGAATAAGCAGTGGGCTCGCGCGCATTTGGGTTGGGTCTCATCCCAACGCCCCCCTCGTCCACATATTAAAGAAAGCCCATACTTTTGCACATCAGGGACCAGTTGGCTGAATCAAGAATAGTGTTCACACTCATGAGTCAACAATTCTATGTTCCTAGACTGCCCATTTAGAGAAACTAGTTCAAGACACATGCAAGAAATGGACCAAGTGCTTGAAGGATCCTACATAGCTCATATCAGACAAGAGCTAGAGTTATATGACAACATTTGACTTATGATTGAGGACAAATTAGAGAACTTTTGGTCCCTTTTTTCAGTGCATGCTTATGCAGGCACTCTTAAATCTTATCTAGTTTTAGCTGCATATGGAACTGCATGTTGTTCCCTGAAAATGAGCTGAATCACTCTTCGATTGCCTAACAGGGTTAACGATTCTAGTCCTATGACCTAATATAGTTCACTTGCAAGCATCACAATCTATATTTGCACGATAAAAAAATGCAAAGTTAGTTCCAAGCAACAAACCTGGAAATGTATATAAATGATCCCAGCAAGCTTGTCATGATCACCTGACCTCACACTTCCATGATGGGTTGTTTCAAGAAATATCGTTCCTTGCTCATCCTTATCACAGTCTGGCTTCTCGGAATCCTGCAAAATTCAGCTGCAGATATGAGTCCAGAATGTTTGTTATTGAAGCCTAGCTAATTGTAAGATATATATTTCTAATATATATGTTGCACTATAACACACTATTCTATGGTTTCAGTGGCTAAATCATGGTGGAGATATGAGTAACACTAGGAATGCCATTGGAGAAGTACTGATAAACCCATCAAGTGTCTCGAGATTGCAACTCAAATGGACATTCCTTGCTGGTAAAGACATATCAGCAACCCCAGCAGTTGCTGATGGAGTGTACTTCCCATCATGGAACGGCAACTTGTATGCAGTACATGCCTACAATGGTGCTCTAATATGGCAGCAAAACCTCACTTCATTAACAGGACTAACCGGCACTGGTGTCGTTGTGAATGTAACAGCGTCACGATCAACCCCAACTGTTGCAGGTCCCCTGTTGATTGTTGGGATTTATGGCCCTGCTGTTGTCATAGCTGTTAATAGATCCAATGGAAAACTAGTCTGGTTGACTCAGCTAGACCCGCGTCCTCGAGCTCTTATCACCATGTCTGGAACATATAACAATGGGTAATAATCAGGCTGTTAGTCCATCACTTAAATCAAACTAAAGCTGCAAAACAAGTTAGTTTCTGATGTATTAATGCAAGTACTTACTTGTTTTCTTGCTCAGGGAGTTCTATTTTGGAGTGTCGTCACTCGAAGAAGGCTTGCCAGCGGAGAAGTGTTGCACTTTCAGAGGAAGCTTGGTGAAGCTGAATGCTCAGACTGGAGCAATCAGGTGGCAGACCTACACACTTCCTGACAATGGAGGGAGATTGGGAGGCTACTCAGGTGCTGCTGTATGGGGAAGCAGCCCAGCCAATGATGTGACCAGGAGGCTTGTTTATGCAGCCACTGGGAATCTCTACACAGCACCATCTCAGGTGCTGGAGTGCCAGGAGGAGCAGAACAATCAAACAACAAAACCTGTACATCCTGATCAGTGCATAGGACCAGATGTAAACTTCAATGCAATTCTCGCATTTGACATTGACACAGGGAAGATAGCTTGGTCCAGGCAATTGGGAGGCTATGATATTTTCTACTTTGCATGTTTAGTTCCTAACAATCCTGATTGTCCTCCAGGACCTAATGTGGATGCAGATTTTGGAGAAGCTCCTATGATGCTTACCATAACTGTTAATGGAAACAGAAGAGATATAGTGGTGGCTGTGCAGAAGAGTGGGTTTGCCTGGGCTCTAGACCGCGATAACGGAGAGATTATCTGGTTCAAGGTGAGTGTTTTGTCCCCCAATACACAAGACTCACTATTGTTTCAAAAAAGTACTAATTTTTCCTTATAGTTGGCAGGACCTGGTGGAAATGAGGGAGGAGGGATATGGGGTGCAGCCACAGATGGGAGGAGAGTTTACACAAACATAGCCAACACCAACAGAGAGAGCTTCACTCTTGCACCATCAAATCAAATAACTACAGCAGGTGCATGGGTGGCTATGGATGCAAGAACTGGGGAGATTCTGTGGACAACAGCAAACCCTAGCAACACCACTTCCCAGGGACCTGTTTCGCTGGCCAACGGCGTCTTGTTTGCTGGGTCTGTAGCTTCTAATGGTCCAATCTATGCTATGGATGCCAATACTGGGAAAATCTTGTGGACTTATACTACTGGAGCTACTGTTTATGGAGGTGCATCAGTAAGTAATGGCTGCATTTACCTTGGGAATGGATATACAGTTGGCCTAGGAAAGTTCCATCCATCTTGGACTGCTGGAACTTCACTCTATGCTTTTTGTATAGTGTGAGAGACTCAATGCTAAGTGTAAAGTGTGTGCCATTGTTTGGCAAATTATCAATAATAGCTTTCTTGTGAGGGTTGTGTAAAAATGACCCAAAATAAAGATATGAACAATAAGCAAAAGAAGGCATCAAAGGGGGGCATGAACTTAATTTCAATAAGAAGAAACAGTACAAGTCTAAAAAGAATTCACTGAACAGAAAGAAGCAGCAAATTCCACACAACCAATGTAATACTAGGTACCATCATGCTCCAGTTGAGCTGCAACTACTACACAGTAAATATACACAAGAGATCCACACACAATGTGCTTTGTATCATAAATATATAGATCAATGTAAACCATACATGTAACTGAAGCATGAAGGAAAAATCTCAGGTTCAAGTGTTCTTACTACCAGCATCTCTAGAAGATAGCAGAGATTTGTCACTCTTGCTTACTCCCTTAGCAGAACCTTGGATCAGTCTCTGTGCTCGTGGTGACGGCGTACTGAACTTCCCATTGGTGGAAAATGGCAAAGAAAGCCTCCTGGTTATACCATTCTTCTCGACCCCCTCTTGTGTAAAACGCGGGGAGCCTTGTCCTCTCAGCCTAGCTTTTGCAGATTCAGTTGGTGCCATGTAACTAGGCAATTTTGGTGTGCTATGCAATCCATTCTCTTGATGATCAATCTTTGCGGGTAGAGATGCTCTTCTCTGGCTATTTTTCTGGTTTTCCTTGTTAATATCGTCAGAGGTTGGCTCCTTATCTGTCCCTTTGTTACTTTCATTTTCAACATTGTTCTCCACAAGTTCCCCGTCCACAGCAGACTGATCATGTATCTCGTTAGGTTGATCATGTATCTCATCAACTAAACCCTCTGTGGCTGGGAGGATCGGGCTTGTGTCAAGATCAGACTGTTCAGGTGTTACTACGTCTTTCATATTCTCAGCAGAATCAGTAGCTCCCAGCTCTGGGAGATCAGAGGGTGGAGAATCTGATGCCTTCCTCAGACTGTGCTTTGTTTTCTCATTAACCTTTGATCTCTCCGAGACATCCTTTGTGGAATCAGATGTTTTTCTTAAATTACGTTTAACCTTCTCCTTCTCAATTAGTGGATGTTCTTGAACTGGATCTGTAGTGTGGCTGGGAACTGTTCTGCTAGTACTGCGTTTACGTTTCTCAGACTCAGATGCTGAACGACTTGACCCATTTTCAACATTTGCACTCGATGGTTTCCGCACACTTCGTTTTGGCCTGCTTTGGTCAGTTGCTTTTGTTTTCAAGCCGCTATGCTTTGACAGAGGCTTTGGATCCTGATTGTTTGTTGGTTGAGGAAGGGGTTCCCAGAAGCGTGAGATTGTCCATCGCTGAAGCCACTCCTCCACAGAATTAGCTTCGCCTGGACCATACTGGAGGTGTAGAGGCATTGAAGTGGGAGTAGTAGCCAGAAGCTGAAAATAATGAAAACATGTGAGAAGATTATAGAATTCAAGGGAAGTACATGCTTTGTGGTAGATGCTTTGTGGTAGAATTCAAGGGAAGTACATGCCATTGCAAACTACTATCGGCAACTAGTTGATACATACAACCCAAACACTAAAAATTCTCTAGGATCCACAGCTGGCATGCGCGGAAAAGGCCGGACCAACTCTTTACAATAATGGTTCTATATATTAATAGTTGTTGACTGAGCATTGACAGGGCCAAACAATCTTCTCATTCCTAGATTTGAAAGCAAAGCATCACTATAGCAAATAAACCAATGAAAGAAACCACTATGGACTTGAAACTGCAAAACTTGGATTTTTTCTCTCACTGATGTAACCGAATTAGTAATCTTTAGGGAAAGTGGCTCATCTAATAACATTTTCCATTACATAGAAGCACGTGAATGCTTACCTTCTGAATATAAGCATTGTTTCTCAACCTTTTTGCCCGTGTGGATAAACTTAATCCACAAGAGTTATCATATTTAGCTTCCTGAAAAACAAAGGATATATGTTTAATAAATAAAAGCAAGTTGAAAAGTGCAGCATGGAAAAATCAGTTATTGTAAAATGTTGTGTGCATAGCAGTCAGAAGGCATACATCTAAAGATAAATTTCACACTCACTAAAGGCATCATTGCACAAATTAACAAATGTTACTCTCAATCATTCATGTTAGCATGATTATACCCATCTCATGAAGCTAAATGGCTGTTACGTATTCATTATTAGTGTAAGAAAACCTAAGACATGAAACAAAATTTGAACTAATATAATGAGTCGGTTGAAATTTAGAAACATACCAGAGTGTCACGTCCCGAGAGAATGGGCTCCCCCAGGCGCCAAGCTGGGTCATCT
>JAYMTG010000265.1:0-14086 GCA_036897565.1 Pelargonium exstipulatum | reverse complement strand
AGGGCCCCAAACAAACTCTCCTGACAATCAGAGTGGAAGGCCCATCCAATCATGCCAGAGTGAACAACTAACACATCTATAGCTGCCAATCTGCCAAATCTTCTTACAAAATATAGTTGCTGAAACCTTAATGCGATCCAAAACCTTGAAAGAAACATCAGAAATAGTAACTATCACAACTCCACTGATAATATAACACAATTAATGTGCCTGAACCAGAAATAGGAACAAGGTATATGCAGATAATCAGCAATGAACCAGAAATCTCACATATAAAAACAAAGAGCAGAACATACAAAGTAACAATATTTGGAGAAACTAATGAGAAATGGAGGCCACAAATCAGAATTTTGTGTTTAGAATTGCGCTCACTTCAAATTAACTTCTTTTTTAAATGTCAATAGTTAATGGACTCTTATCTTCAATTCCATGGGTAAATCAAACCACATTCTAATCCAGGGTGATGCATGTAAGTTTTTCATGGTACTAAACAGCAGAGTTTCTTTGCAGAAACATCATCCAAACAGAATCACACAATAGAAACCTATTACTTGATCAAAGGATTTACAAAATTTCTAACAAAATTATCTACTACTGAGTGACTTTCTTTGAGTACTTATGCCTGAAAGGACTTAGAACACCCAATTAAAGGAGGAAAGAAACCTAGTTAGCACATTACGTTTTGTTTAAATCTTACTAGTTACTCAAATCCCCAATGTAATTTCCAAAGTGAATGGACTATCGAAGAAATGAGTTCGCATCTCCTACACTTGACATTTTGACAATACAAAGAGAAAATTGCATCAAGTAAAGACAAGTAACCAGTAAGAGTGTACATCACAACAAGTGTCGAGGAATATTATGTAAACACCACAGAAACTCATTAAACATTAAACAACTTACTCAGAAGTACCTTTGCCCAGGCTCATCAAGACTTCCATAAACAGAATAAGAATCTGGATCACTAACTTCACCGAGAAGGTCTATAATTGCAAGAACTTGCATCTTCTCCATGTCATCCATTGCTGCTGTATTAGAGAACTTCTCAACAGGCTCAACAAAACTACTAAGTTCAGATTTTGATGAATAAGAATTAAGTTTATGATTGGAAGTATCAGAATATGAACTGTACACAAACTGGTTAAAGTCCTCTTGGAACTGTGAAGATGGCCTCATAGAATTAGAATCTCCACTCAAATGAAATCCTTGATCACTTGAACCTTTTGAAAGACATCCTTCCAAATAATTTGATAAAGGGATCTCTGGAATAATATGGCTGGAATTTGTTGAGCTATATGTTGTCCTAGAAGCATTTTCAGATGTAAGAAATTCAACCAGATGCCGCACAGCTATATATGCACGTTTCCAATTGCCTAAACAGATGAAAGAGTACATGTGATAAGTAACTTAATTAGCAGATTGAATGAGACTCATTAGTTCAAGCCAACTCAAATGAAATGAGGCATGCAATCAATATTTGTAGGATAAATCTAAAAACAATTTGTCAATGGAACCAACTATTGGAGATGAAATCCATTTCAGAAAAGCAAATCATGTAGCACAGTAGCAGCATACTTGCTGAGGAAAGAAAAATCTATAAGTACATGCATGACAAACAACATGTACACCAAAACTAAATAATTCCTTTGATGGATTTATACACTGAGCAAACTGTGTGGTTGTCCTGCCAAATGCGATCAAGTTTCTAATAAAGTGATTGACAGGTTTATAGTAATTATTTCATAAGTTCATCAACAATTTCCCCCAGTAATTTTCTTTATTCGGATAAACTCCAGAGATCACTCTACAATCTACACATATGCTTTCACGAGGAATTAGAGAAAGTAGAAGGAGAAGGGGGTTATCAAAACACGGGTTACCTATAAGACTATTATTCAGACAAGCTCCAGAACTCGTACTGCATGTTTGCGGTGAAAAGGAATAGAGAAATAGCAGAATGGAGTTAATGAACACATTTGTTACATATAAACGTATATTTATTGCCATATCTGCTAATCCACTTCAGAATGAAAGGATATTAATCTCCCACACCACCTCTCCTCATGCCTTTATAATACAGCATAGACACCATGCACTGAAACAATAATCTTGAACTGTCCAAAGTGGATGGGAACTGTAAATTTAAATCATGACATACAGTATGCAAAAATTAAATTAAAAGGAGAGTGTTGAGGTATGGAAGAAAAGATCAGCGCCTACATATGTTCTTCCAGGACAGATCAACCAAGTTAAGGAAATTAACAAAGTTCACCTACAGTGACCAACCAACCATTATATTGCAAGAATATAATTTATATATGAATCCCATCTCCCATTAGAAGACATTTAAATCAATTTAATGAGATGAAACGAAGGTTTGTTAAATCCCCCACATAACTATGAGGTTATACAAATTGAATATAAGAATTTGGTTAGTTAAAAGACTTACAAATACCATTACCGTATCCATAGCACTAAACAAATAAGAATGTAGTTCATACAAGATATGTGTATGATGAGACAAAAAAGGCAAGAATGCTAATAGGTCATTCAAACTAAATTGGAATTCTTTGTACTTCTAAATCTTATCCTTCAATCGGAGTAAAAGTTATTCTCCTTTCTCAGTCACTACAATGTAACCCTACTCTCAGTTGATAAACAAAACACTACAAAAATGGGATGCTTATGTCCTTCCGAAAAATTATTGCCATAGGAACAAGGTCAACAAAGACAGTACGGTCTGTCATTCATCTGAGCGTCACAAATATTATTCTAAGATTCAAACTAGTATAGTGGTAGCTCAGTAAAACTTCAGGATTCTAAAGCTCAAATCAGTATAGCATGTTAAAGAAACTAGTAAGGTGCTGTATAGTAGTACCTGAATAGATATTCATTAGAAGTGCCTCAGGGTGATACACAGGCAGAGATCCACATAACTTTTCCAATAATTCAAGCATGCTACAAAAAACAAGCTTGGTATCCAAGCAATATTTGAACAGTGTCCTTGCTGCAAACAAACTACTGCAAAGGTGATCAATTTCCATATTTATCTTCACAGACTGTCTAGACTTAAATAATCCTCTATGATCTTCTTCTGATGCTTCTCGGAAATCACAACTGTCAGAGTCAGTGAAAATTGCAGGAATGATGTCTCTATCCCTGCCACCATTGTGGTTAAAAGGATTATGCTTGAAGTAGTTTGGATGGAATTTATCCTGATGTTTCTTATCCACTAAGAACAGACACTGACTAAATCGACAAAAGTAATTTTCATGTACAACCACAGCTGAGGCCCTGGGCCCCCATAGGAAGTTACTTATAGGTGAGAGAATATGCGCAAACGCAATGCAAAACCAAATTGGTATTTTCTCAAACTTTCCAGGGTGTAACAAAGGTAGACCACCACAATGCTTCTGAGCATATATCTGCAACTCATTCTGCATGCAAACTCCAAGTAATAACTGGCCATTTCCCAAGGTTAACCAATTTAATGCGACAACATCTCCATGAAGGGATATAGTTTCTTCTAACATGAAACACCCAGTTCCTGTTAGGGCTATAGAGTCCCATATGCACAGAGTATCTACTGTAGCTGAATGATTTGTAGCACCAACAGTTGCAATCTTCTGACCGCAATCAGTCAAGGATATTTTCTTAATGGGACCATGATGTGCAACAAATATACCCACTAGCTCCCATTCTGCATGAGAGGTTGATGATTTAGTAGATTTGCTTCTCCACAATTTCAAACTACCATCAGAGCAGCCAGTAACAATGGTATATGCTGGACTATTGCTCAGCAGGAAATCAGTTGAAGCCCGATTTTTTTGTATAGAGGGACACAAACTACCTGGGCATACCACAGCAAAACTTGTAACATGATCACAAGTGTGAGGATCTGGTAATTGTGATGAGCAAGGATTGACACCAAGACAATATCTTGCACCAGCGATAATAATTTTAAATTTCTGCATGAAATTTTCATCAGTATTCATACTGTCAATGGTGCAATTACAGCAGCTTTCAATCATACCACAAAAATGCATAGTGATTTCCCATGATAGAGCCTGAAACCCATTCATCCATATCCCTAGGAGCAAAAATCTACTAGACGTAAAGGTTTCATTACAAGTAGAAGGCAAAGGAATGCAAAAGATACTGGTGGGACCATCCTCACGAGAGCAGTAATCAGAAAAAGGAATAGTGCATAATTTGTGGCATCCTACAATACCTTCTTCACTTTGAGAAATCTTGACTACAAAGCAATCAATTCCTCCAGCATACCCCATAAAAAGAACTCGATCTTCATCCAATACCAAAGGTGCCCATGTCAGGCTTATATATCTAGGAAAGGAAGCTTGACTATCATGTTTTCCACAAAGTTTCCAAGAGGGAACCAAAGCAGGAAGGCCAAAATCGCAATTTGAAATGGGAGAAATAGACCAAAAAAACACCAGGCCATTAGAATCTAAGGAAACAGCAAGTTCTACTTCACTTCTACAAGGATGGATAGCAACTTGTAAAATTTTTCCAGTATGACCGTCTAGATGTAAAACTCCGTGTGAAGAACAAGATAAAGAATTCTCTAACCTGGATTTATTTACAGATCCATCCTCTAAATTTTTTGATGTTTCAGTATACAACTGTGACCAGACCATGTTATTTGAACTTAAAATTTGAATCAAAGAGCATTTAGTTGGCGGACCAGTTGAGCGGTTCCTTAAAATAACAACCTTATAAAGGAGTGATAAGTCTTTGAAATTTGAAAAGCCATACTTATGAAGTTTTCCCGTTTCAAGGCCCTGTAATTCTTGTGTCTTCCATAACGTAACTCGTGGGAACCTCAAAGGAGAGATGTCATCAAGACAGTGGATGGCCCAGAAAGTAGCACATGTTCCAGGACCAAACCCAACTAACCATTCACAATTGCCAGCCTTGTCATGCTCATTTTCTTTTGTGGGGAAAAAAATGTTTGCTTCTTCATAAAAGCCCTTGATTTCTGTTGCCCATGTCACAAACACATTTGTGCCAAGAAACCCATTCAAGACCTGGTTCGTCTCAATTACAGCAACAGCACAATAAGAAAGGCCCGTAGTTTTATGGTCATGGATATCTCTGCCCGCTTTTCTGACCCTTCCAGTGTCTATCTCAGTCCATAACCTTACAGTTCCATCTAAGCAGCAAGTCAGCAGCACATCCCTCGCTGAATGTCTTGCATCTCTTTCTGATTGTCTTTTAAGTGATGGTCTCCATCGGACCATTAGGACAGGTTGGGGATGATGCAGCTCAGTTTTCATAAATTCCGATTTCCCAACACTCTGACTTACTGAAACAGTTTTGCTAGCCTCACTGATTAATGATCCTGTATTGTTCAGTTCACTAGGATACACAGCAGATGCTGAAGGTCCCTCAATAAACCATGTTGAAGAAACTAGATTCTGAGGCTGAGTTGTATGAAACTTCCATGCTATTTCCCATGCCTTGCTCCTTTGTTTCCACAATACAGCCTCCATTCCACCCACAACTAACCCATCTCCAGAGCCTGTCCATTCAATCGCCTCCACTTTTGCAGATTGTACAAGTACTGCAGTCTGGCTCCAACAAAAAGAACCTGGATATGAGTAAGAGAAATTCACAATTTAAGATATCCAAACAATAGAGATATCAATACAAAGGTACACAACGTTTTTCTCTAATTATAGAATTATCAGAATGCCATTATTAAGTCAACATTCAAATTTTATCTTTTCAAGTTTAGGCAGAAAGTTTATTTTTTTTGTACAATAACTGGTTAGCTAGGCTTAACAGCGGATATTGCACACTATAACTATTTCCACTCCATTCATAGAAGCAGAATTGTCCCAATATCTAACCCTGCAACAGCCCATGACACTAAATTCTACATTTTCACTTTTCTTTTCCACAGTTTCCTCGTTAAACAATCAGAACTGTAAGTATGAATCCAGAACTTGTCCTGAAAAAACAAAACAGTATAATTGAAGTCTTACATTTCCATTTCTTTTTCAAGCACAATTGTGCAATCAATTTGCTCTAGCTAAATTAAGTTATCGACCCTCTTAATCTAACCAAAAGAGCCAAGATTGTAAACAACCATATGGATGAGGTAATCCGCAAGCAAGGCAACTAAAATTACTAATACAGCACAAACTGTAAACCATAACACTTCATTTCAAATCCTTTTCCTAATTTTCTCGGCAACCAAACAGAAAACTAAACCCTAACTCTCCAGACGCACCTTTCGAATTCTGCGAATCATGTGACCACAGGGAGATACAATTCCCCAACGCGGCGGCGACCTCCCCTTCGGAGGACCAAGAAACTGCAGATACCGGAGCTGAACTGTCGTCGGAGAGCTCGAATACTTGACGGAGAATGGGGCCGATTTGGGTTTCCTCGGGAGAGGTAGGAGAAGGAAAGTGAGAAATAATCAGGAGAGAGGAGGCTCCATATGCGACCCATGAGTGGCCGCCAAAATCCGGCAACCAGTCAATGACGGGTCCTGTTCTGGATCGATTGGGCGCCGGAGGGAAGAGGTCGGATCTGAGGAGAGGGAAAGGCAGGTGATCAATGAGATCGACAGTGGAGATCGAATTATGATTACCGCCATTCGGGTCTGGCATTTTCTTGGCTCCGATCAGTGTGTGCGTGAAGAAGTAAATGAAGTATATATATACAGACAGTGTCTGGGTCTGTCTGGTCCGGCAAATGTCAAGGACTTGAGATCGCAGCGTCACGGTTAAATTTTGCCGGTCAGCTATGGAAATATTTTCTGTATTTACCGTTATATTAGCGGCGTTGATTAGCAAATGGTACAATTTAATTTAATTTAATTTTACTTTAAGGAATTTAATTTATGAATAATTACATATACATCCCTCAACTATACGCATTTTACATCTGGTTACCCTCAACTATTATTTATTACTATTGACTACCTTAAAGTATGTTATACTCTCTCCGTCCCAAAATGAGTGTCTTGTTTCCATTTTTTGCAAAAATTAAAAATTATCATATAATTTAGTGTGTTTTCAATATTACCCTCACTTTCCCACCTACACCATCTGCCCATGTGCATAAGTGATAAGGGCAATATGGAAAAAACAATAATATAATAACCTAAAAATAGAAACGTGACACTCATTTTTGGAATTTTTTTTAGACAAACAGGACACTCATTTTGGGACGGAGGGAGTGTGAGATATGACGTCGTTGTTAATAACGTAATACCATTCATTGAAGAGTACAACTGATGATGGATCCAATGATGGAACAACATGGCTTAAAGATGATCAATGATTGAGTATTTGACATGATTGCATTGCTGATTTTACCTTCTGTTCTATATACAGAAACCAGTAACACCGACTGAATTATATAGAGCAGTGCGTGACTCTCAGCTTGTGGGAATGTCTGGTTACTCAAAAGAGGTATTCTTGTTTTTTAAATGTGGTCTTTGATAACAATCACAATTCGAATTCTGAAAATGAACTAAATCTTTTGGGTATGTTATGAATTTCCCAACAAAGATATTCTTACTGTCATATTAACTACCAAATTTACATTTGCACTTTGACTGATGATTTTGTTTTTGTTTTTACTGTTTTAATTCCCCAGGGCATTCCTGTCATTGCTGTTGGTGTTGGGCTCAGTACATTTGACAAAGCATCAGTAAGAAAATTAAAAGCTATACTATATAAGATATCATATTTTTTTGGGTATCATTTAACTTTTGCTTCAGTGTTATTGGCCTCCTCATCTTCTAACATTTCAATCCACACTTCTGAATTGATAATGTTGTGCATTTGAGATATACTTTTGCTCATAATGTGAAAGACCTGATATAGCTGTGTCGATATGCTAAAATAATTGCTGCACGTACCTGGTTACGATGATGGCTTTTGACTGTAAGCGTGGAGCATTATTTGTTGAATGCAATATGTTTGGCTTTATTAATTGAGATTGCATGTGTATGAGTGAACAATACTGATTTACTTGCCTGCAAATTGTTTGGCTGGTTGATAAAAAGGACTGGGTGCACATGCTTGTTCGTATGTGTGAGGGACAGAGGGAGAGAGTGATTTCTTGCATTATTTGTCTTGCTTGTAGCTTTCATACTTTTTGGAGGCAAGTACACAGCATAATATTTCTGAATGCTACATCAATAGTTAACTTTTTTATTTCACGAATTGTGGACCATAGTATTCATACGAATGTCTTTGCTAATATCTTCAGGAGCATATCTGTCTCAGTACTGTTTACTGATTTTTGCCTGTTATGGCTTTCTGACTTCTAATCCCTTTTTGTTTAGGTGAATTACTATGTGCAGTCACATATCCAGATGAATGAGTATAGGGATTGTGTAGTATTGGTGAGGAGATTTCCTCAAGCTCAATATATATTTATCATTTCCGCCATAAAAGTTTAAATGAATCCTGATTTGTTTCTATTGCTGTAGCCTGATGTGTCAAAGAAATATGGAAGGCCTATAAGCACTTGTGTAAAGATTTTGGACATGACCGGTCTAAAGCTTTCAGCGTTGAACAACATAAAGGTAATTTTGTATAATTGTTCCTCTGATTTTCAATTTGGGTTTGGAAGTTGGAATTCGTATCAATAGCTTTATCTTTCATACTTTTTGTTTGATTGGTTAATGCAGCTATTGACTGTTATTTCTACAATCGACGACTTGAATTATCCAGAGAAGACGGACACATACTACATTGTTAATGCACCTTACATATTTTCAGCTTGCTGGAAGGTTTGTTTATCATCACCATTTAAGCTAACTCTTTTAATCACACAGATTCTCACTAGTAAGTATTAACTGCCTCATTATTTTGAGATGAAGTCTCATACTTGAATTGGTTGCAGGTTGTGAAGCCCCTTCTGCAAGAAAGGACGAGGAAGAAAATTCAGGTGTTGCAAGGTTGTGGAAAAGAAGAGCTATTGAAGGTAAGGCAACCTAGACAATCATGTTTATGATTTCTCTTTGTGAGTAGCGGATACAGATCAAATATATTCCTGTAGCATAAAATCTTGTTTTGATGTAATGTCATGCATCAGTGTTATTAAAACTAATTTTTTTATTATTACAATTTATAAGTAGATCTTCTATGTTTAATAAGAGATGCATCGATGACACTGACTTAACCATCATTACTGGTTGTCTAAGCCATAGACGGCTCCTTCATCTTGTTTTTGTCTATCGGTTCTGCATTAACCATAGTACCTCGTCTTCTCCCATTGTATGCCTTAATGCCTTGGCTCTAATGGACTGTGATTTTATTAAAACTGCTGCCACCTTTTAACATTTTGTCTTGCAACTTGTATGCAGGTCATGGACTACGATTCCCTCCCACATTTCTGCAGAAAAGAAGGTTCTGGTTCATCTAAGTACTCTGGGAACAGCGGTACTGATAATTGTTTTAGCTTGGACAATGCCTTCCATCAACAGCTATACGACTACGTCAAAAGACAAGCTGCTCGTCGACAGCCCATTGCACCATCGAGACAAGGATCATTCCACGTGGGTTTCCCTGACCCGGATCCAGAAGATGCCAAGATTGCCAAGACCATAGAATCCGAGTTCCAGAAATTCGGGGACAAGAATGGTCGTAATAACTCGTTCAAGGGCCTTAAGGTTGATGGTGATTGAAATATGTTCGGACAACAGGCAAGACCCTAACCCTTGACTGCAAATCATGTGCAAGAGCAAGAGCAAGACGGGTTCAAAGTTGTAAGAGAGATAAGAGGGTTTGGTTGATGTTCGGGATAGTAGTTTTCGATTGCTTGCTTGATTGCATCAGCTCGATGCATGTCCCAATAGGATGGGATAATAGCTAATCTACTGTACGTAGCTCCACATTACCACCTCGAGGTGGCTAATTAATTCTTGCTTATATAACGAGAACACAACTTCGTATGAATCCTGACCACCGTCACTCGCATTTCTCTTTAATCTATGAAAACAGGTGTGCAATTCACCTAATAGTCTTAGTAGTGAACACTGAACAATAAAATGCACCAATTTTGTTTTTGAACCATTTGTTCCTTAAATTCATGCAATTCACCATGTGAATGAATTGATTGGTAAAAACATCTTGGAGTAATTACTCACAAATCTATTGTTATAGCTACTTAACCCCATAAATCTCTTGATTTCAAAAAACCAAAATGCAATTATCTACAAATGGAGCTAGTCTTTTGAAAAAACCAAGTTGAAGTTTAAGATTTGATTTTCTTAAACTACAACTATTGTTAACTATATAGATTTAGGCATGTAATGCTTTCCACACCAAGAAGCCAATTAAAAAAATTAATTACTGCAAACCAATATTCCACAAGAACAAAAAGATTCAAATTGAGAAGACATTGATATATGCATACAAGGAAATAATAATACATGTCAAACTTAGCCCTAGTTTTTTTGCACCTATGAAATGAGATTTGGTTCAAGCCCTCTACTTTCTAAAACCATGATGAGCTTTCTCCAGATGAGTGGTGCAATTTGCTGCATGCAGCAAACCCAACCATCACATTGATAAATACAAGTTTCTATTACAGCTGTTTGTAGCATCTATAGGCAATGCCAATTGACACGGCTGCACATGCAACAGCGAGAACTGCATATGTGTCTTCCCGCTCCCAGCTCTCGAACCATGTTGGCATAGCACAAATCCTGCGCGAGGAGGCTCCTGTGCCACTGTTCATTCGTGATATTGGTTTTTTACTGCTGCTCTTCTTTTCAGCACTTCTCTTCACCAACATTTCACCGATGTCTATCGTTTCTTGAGCAGAGTTGTGACAAGAAGAAGAGATCCCGTTTTCCTGGCAACAGCCTGAGGAGGTACCATTTTCTTGGCAACAGCCTATAACTTCAGCTTGAGTTTCTCTGGTTTGTGTTTGCGTCGATTCTGTAGTATTTTTCCCAACAGTTGTCTCACCATTTAGGTGGAGTCTCTGTTCTTGTGCTTTCTTCTGCTCGTCTTCTGACAAACCCATCTGACCCCTGGAAGCAGCATTTCAAATGGTCTGATCAATAACTAGAAAAACCGGGATGCATAATGTGTAGAGATCAAATCTACAGCAAAAGACATAAGTTCGGCGGGCCACCCTCCGTACTCTATATGTTATTTCACTTTTCTCATTCTAAAATTCTACAGCAATTTGAAAGTAAACTTAACCTACAAAACCAGGCTTGGTATGATTCAAAACAGAAGCGAGAATCTTTAAATGAAAAACTACTTTCACAATCACGATACAAGTTGTGAAAGATTGACCCAAGACATGAATGTTACCTCCAAAGCCAATCTACAATCTCTCCTTTACCAATATGCTGCTCAAGTAATATTGGAACATCATCTGGGCTGACATATCCATACCTGTGGAGAATAAACAGCAGATATCTCATTAATCGTTTTCATATTTCTACCTTTTTATTGTTGGAAGGGGTCATAAATATTTTAGAAGACTACAATATTAAATAACCAAACAGAGTAACAATAGATCAGTTATTTATCTAATTTTTCCCTTACCAATGCCCGGAGATTTCACCATTGATATTTGATCCAAAAATAATAACATTTCCTGCATACTTATGCCCTCCGATGTGTGAACATGGACTAACTTACCCTGAAGACCACGTGAGTCAATCTCTTCTCTGAATCTACTGACCAGAGGGGGGCCACAAACACCACAACGGCGATCCCGGCTACCATGACAACACACGAAATCGTATGTTCCCTTCATTCTTTCAGGTGTACCGGGAAGCCATACACCATCCTTCACAAGAACTTCTTCAACGAAAGTGTCAACATCAAAATGTGTCAATCTCCTGCATTGTTTCCAAAAATAACAAAGCATTATTAAAATGGAAAGAAACAAATCCATTCGATGTCAATAACTACCCATTCGATGATAGAGACAAAATACGAATCAATAACTATAAAAAGCTTGTAGTTGACCTGTATCTAGTCATGTCTGGGAAGATTAATACATCCCCATTCGATGTCTCTGTACCATCATGTCCCTCACAGATCGTCAAGCCAGTCTACAGAAAAGAAATGGAGAAATAGAATGGTGAAAATAGTTGATCCAATCCAAGCATTATTCTACTGGAAATAAAAAAATTGATATATAAAAATACAAATACAAACCTGTTCATCAAACAGCACATATGATGGACTAATTATAGAATTAAATCATGGTAAATAAACAGACCCACTCAATTAATCTTAACCATAGCATTGTCACATCATCCAAATATATGACAAGCTATTAAGATGTATATTTTCCATTATAACCCATCCACCATAAAATGGAAATTCAATTGTCAGCCAAAGAACAATAAAAGAAAGGCTTCTCATTGTATAGTATGCTTCAATTCAATTCACCAAAGTATTTGTCGCAAGTGGAATTTTCATACCATATTTTCAGTCTTGGTAAATGACTGTATCAGCTTACAAACGATACAAAATATATCCTAAATCAAAAGCCGTACATGCAAAGAAAATGGGTGGAAAAACAGTGGACATGTTTGCATACACATGCATCATATAGCCAAATAGCTCCAGAGAAGAATTGAAAAAAATTCATTGGCAAAAACCAATTCACCCAGAAACCCATATTTTTCAAAGCTAATAAAACATGCCCAAAAACAATCACAGAAAATGGACCGCATGGAGGTAAATTGACAACTAGTTCCTACAATCTTTATTATGATGTAAAACTTAAAAAGCATGGCTTCTTTAACTTAAAAACTAAGTCGCATTCATCAAGGTGATCAAATTAAGAAAATGTGTAGCAAATATAAAATAACACAACAGCTCCTAGAGGTTGCTTTCACTGTCAGACCATATTGATGAGTTAATAGTTTCACTTATACAAGGTCATCCCAAGGACGCCTTAGGCATCCAGGGGCCATGGACCAACCATAAAGAGAGAAATTGAGATATGTCAATGATTCAATGTAGGTGGAAAAGCTGGTACTATATTTGGCATATAACGGATAAAAAAATGGAAGGGAAGAAAAATAAGTAATTGAGCCAAAATAGTTAGGTATGATTTGAAGATCTTATGCAATGTGAGTGTCATTCTATGTTCCCATATTCCTTCAAATGATAATAAAGAGAAATGAGCCTACAGCCCTACACCATAGTATTTCAAAATCTTGATGGCCATAACCCAAACTATAAAAATCTTACTATTGCAAGGTCCATTAATGCTTTATAGCATCGTCATATTTGTCCACCTTTAAGAAGAAGTATAAATAAAAAGTAATATCTCAGTCAAAGTAGTTTGAGAATAATAACTCACAAGAAGAAAAGATAAAGCAAAAACCATAGCATATATCATAGAGATACCTATATAATGGCTACTTTGGATCTTCACGAAGATCTACAAAGTGCCAATATTGGGGAAACATAACATTTCTAATTCAGACTCTAACTTGTCTTCACTCTTCCAAATCACTCATCCAACAAAACCGCATCTTAAACCCAAAATTAGACTACCAAATCCCTTTTCAGGCTTAATGAAATCTAACCCAAAAGAGAAACTTATACCGAGCAACCCTTTGAATCAACGGAACCCCAAAACCCCCTTTACCAATACCCCAAATGATCATCTTTGAAGCACTAAGATACCCACTAAACTCTTGAAATCTCCTGGCAGGCCAGATCCCCTAACACCTCCAAAAAAACAAAAACATAATCATATTTACTAAAAGAAAAAACAACAAAAAGATCAGAAGAAATGGCTCCTTTCACTATGGATCTAAGTTAGTCCAAAGGGAAGCAAGTTGGCTCCTTTCAGAAGAACCAATCAACAATAGATCACAAACCCTACAAATCACATCCCTAAATCCTCATAAAAACATAGCTAGCCCACATTACAATTTACACCAGAAACCCATTTCAATTCAGAGAAGAAAAAAAAAACCCAGATAGATTCAAAACCACCACACACCTCTTTCTTCATATCAGCCTTCCGGGACAGCAAAGCGGCGGAGAGCAGCCTGGGGAGGCGATCGAACTCGGCGGGCTCAATCCTCGGAGGCCCAACCCGG